>JANAVB010032618.1:7701720-7789466 GCA_029216955.1 Iris pallida | reverse complement strand
TGTACACTGTACCAAATATGCCCAATGGGACATTGCATGTGCATAGTGGATCACAGATAATTGTGCCTACACAAGCTCTCACCCCGCAAGCATTTAAAGCTATGTGACAGAGTTAACAGCATGACTAAGCCGTTGGCAGCTTTTGCAGAAAGAAGAAGCCGCCGACATCAGCAGCATCATTACTTGCTTTTGTCGGCTACAGCTTTGGCCACATGGCCGACCAATCTGCATGCACCTCAACAGCTATGTGCCCCCGACTTACACCTGATCCCAAAAGACAAAAGCCAAGTCTCTGCATGTGCCTCCACACCATGCGCCTAAAGCTCTTATGCGCCTCAAAGAAGTCATGTACCAGACTTGTTGTGACCACTAAAGTCATAGATCACGTCGCTCCATGCGCCAGATCCTAGGCATCCTGACAGATCATTCCCTTCATAAAATCTGAAATCTTTGAGCCACAGACATGCGCTACGTGTATTTTGACTCACTTCTGCTCAGAATGGTGCTAACCACCCAAGATCTCAGCATAGACGAATCTTTGCGACTGCCATGTGTCACTCCATCGCAGCCCAACTGAGCAGTTCAATCATTCAGCTCCGACTCAGGGCACATCGTTCATGCTTCCTAGCATCAGTCATGTGGCGTTCCCACGTACAGACGCATCCTACATATGTGCGCATAAGCACGTCTGCTGCCTATAAATAGAGGGATCATTCCTTCTCCCCAAAAAATGAAGATCATATCTACAGACAGAAACGAGAAGAGAGCACTTAACGTCTCTTCTCCTCAAAACGCTCCGCATCCAACAACCCAGACCTTCAGAGAGTCCAAGATCGTCGTCAATTGTCAACGCATTACCCTCTTGCCACCGATACAGTTTTTCAGATAAAACAAAAGTGTACTCTAGGACTACGTCTAAGTCCTACATTGTATATTGTTCTGTTTGTAATTAAATACCAAGGTTTATCATCAAAAAGACCTTGTCGCATTTTCGATGGCGAACAATCCATCTTCCTTCTTCATTTCTTCCAAACCCAACACTCATCCTCACCAACACAGTTCCCTTTCCCTCTCAATACACAAAAAACTAACACACCCCTCTCCTTTCCCCTCTGATCTGCCACCTCCCGTCGACCCCCGTCGGCCGTTCTCACACCGTCAGCAGATGCCCGGCGCACCAGCACCGCGCGTTCACCCATGCACATTTTCGTGTGCACACCAGCGTGCAGCAGCTCCGGCCGCGCCATCCAGGCTGCGTCGCCTCGCCGGCTGTCCCCGCTGGTTGTCCCCGTCAGCCAGCGCCTCGTGCGTATTTTTGTGTGTCGAGAGTGGCTCCCGCGTTCCGTCTTCCGCGTGTCTTGTCGAACCATTCATGTGCATGCACGTCCCCCGCGTACCCGTGTTTCGAATTCGAGGCCTCCCTTCGGTTACTCCGTCATCAAACCTTTTGGTAACCTGACTCCCTGTACATTTTTACAGTTTATAAACATGTTCCTGTTCCAACCGAAATTGACAGAATAAAGCTCTGTCAATTACGGAATAGTTAATTATAGTTTCTTAATTTAACCTTAGGTATTGTAATAGTTAGCTATCTTTAATTATTGGCATTTAGAATATTACTACTTAGTGGTAATTAGAGTTAACTATTTGTTAAAATAGAATAATGTAGGAATAATAGTTATTTTAATTATTATTAGGATTATTACCATTAATGTGTGATTTATTATTATTATTAATAGTTTCAAACAAATAGTTTACACATCAAAAATATTTTTATATATAAAATAGTGATTTAGGTCAATATCTATTTATTTATTTTGGATAAAAGATTTTTTTTGTAAATTAACCATTAAATTGGTTAGTATCTTATCGTATTATATAAAAAGATTTTTAAGCAATATTTTAGTAAAAACTGCAAGTTTTACTAAATAAGGATTTTCGTAATTTATTATTAAATGTTTATTTCTTATTTAAAGAAAATAGTTATCATAAAATTTTGTAAGGTTTTATAAAAAAACTACTAATTAGATTTCAAGTATTTCAAGTTTAAAGATATTTCTATTATAATAACTTACGATAAAACCGTTACTACTTTTACTAATACTTAAAATAAGAATTTTGCATTATTCATAAAATGCTACTTTTAGCAACAAATTGTTTTACCAATATTATTATCGTAACGGGTAATAAGTAACTATGATATTTTTCTAAATAAAAGAAGATGTTTATACCAACTTTATTTTTAGTGGCAGTATTACTTAAACCCTTGGAATAATTTCTAAATGGAAATTAACTAATGTAGGTTCAAGTCCCGGACTTTAGTTGATACTTCCTGTCGTTCCTTCAATACCGGGGAAAAGTCCAAGGCAAGTTCATACCATTCATGTCAATTTTTATTTAATAATTAAATGCTGCATCAATAGGACTATGTATATGTGTCAACACTGATTCACAGGGGATCCCTCTCGGACCCCATATTGATTGCTTGATTGACTCATTGACTTGTTGACTCATGACTCGGTAATGGAGTAGTATATAGTATCTGTGACCAAAGTCATTGTTATTGATATTGTCTCTCTCGCGCTAACCCCTACTGTACAGGGGGTTGAGCCGTACCGTATACTATCATTGGCCAAAATATAGTATACACAATAATCTACCAGCATCACAGATCTATATGCTCAAAAAACTATTGACTCATTGTAGATTGCATCATTGTAGCTATTGAGATTTCTTGCCTGTGTCTTCTTTATTTTTATCTAGAAAAAAAATATAATGCTTTTAAACTGTCTTCCATCATTTATTATTATTTAGAATGTTGGATGTGGATATATGTTCTTGCTCCCCTCCTGACTTGGAGACCACATTTTTAGGTGACTGCGACGACGAAAATCTTACTTTTAGTTTCCTTCTACGACCTGATCCGAGTCCTGACGAGATAGCTGAACCTGACTAGGGAGCCCCAGATTACTAGTTGTGTCGTGGTTAGTTTTTTTTAGTTGTAATAAGAACCAATGTAGTAACAGAATTTTATTTGCTTTTGTGTGCTTGATTCATCTAGACTCTTAGCTTTAATTTCCAGATTCAATAAAAGTTTTTATTCTTGCATTTAGAATTATCTGCTAGTCTTACTGCTTGATACAGCTTACTGTCGCCGTCTCACAACGTGTAGGTTGGCATGATCCGACTGGACCCAGTTATTGGGATCGAGTCGTGACAACAAATCTCACTGATTTCCTAATTTGCGAACCCTTCTAAATCAGTGGAATTGGGTACACCGTCATTGCCTTACCAGTCGACTGGACTTGGTCTCAATATCATTTAGGTACCTTGAGCAAGAGAATCTGCAGGATGCCTTTTCTATCATTAATTAATGTGTTCCTCACATGGCATCTCTTTGATGTTGTCGATCTTTGATGACATAAATAGTCATTTATTTTTTCAACTGCCAAAACACGTACTTTGTTCCAAAACTGTAGACCACATATACCGATTTGGCGGGGGACGAAGATATCGAGTTTGTGAATTTTAGCAGGTAAATGTGAATTTTGCCATGGTAACAAGTAATACCAAGAAATACATCTATTAACTTAATAAGTTTCATTGTAACTCATGCACCCTATTAGCTGACAAGGTATAAAGACTCTCACCCAATTACCTTATCTAAGTTATAAATGGCTTCCAAAAGTTAAATATGGACTTTTACGTAAACCACCTTGGCTAGAAAAATTAATGTAATATTTTTTGATATAAGCTAGCCCAAAATTTAAAAATTTGGCCATAAATAGATGAACATAAAATTTAGCCAATATTAAACATGAAATTACCACGTCATAATTTTATAGGAATCATACAACTTTGTAATTACTCGCTAAAACCAACAATTATCTAAATAATTTCAAATTATGTTTATATATATCTATATATATAATATATATATATATATATATAATATATATATATATATATATATATATATATATATAGATATATATTATATATAGAATAGATATAATATAACATAATTTGAAAATTATTTAGATAATTGTTGGTTTTAGCGAGTAATTACAAAGTTGTATGATCCTATAAAATTATGACGTGGTAATTTCAGTTTAATATTTGGCTAAATTTTATGTTTCATCTTTTTGGCCAAATTTTAAATTTTTGGGCTGCTTATCAAAAAATATTACATTAATTTTTCTAGCCAATGTGGTTTACGTAAAAGTCCATATTAACTTTTGGAAGCCATTTATAACTTAGATAAGGTAATTGGGTGAGAGTCTTTATACCTTGTTAGCTAATAGGGTGCATGAGTTTACAAATGAAAACTTATTAAGTTAATAGATGTATTTCTTGGTATTACTTGTTACCATGGCAAAATTCACATGTTACCATGCTAAAATTCACAAACTCGATATCTTCGTCCCCGCCAATATCGGTATATATGGTCTACAGTTTTGGAACAAAGTACGTGTTTTGGCAGTTGAAAAAAATAAATGACTATTTATGTCATCAAAGATCGACAACATCACAAAGGAGATGGCATGTTGAGGAACACATTAATTAATGATAGAAAAAGGCATCCTGCAGATTCTCTTGCTCAAGGTACCTAAATGATATTGAGACCAAGTCCAGTCGACTGGTAAGGAACAATGACGGTGTACCCAATTCCACTGATTTAGAAGGGTTCGCAAATTAGGAAATCAGTGAGATTTGTTGTCACGACTCGATCCCAATATACTGGGTCCAGTCGGATCATGCTCAACCTACACTGTTGTGAGACGGCGACAGTAAGCTGTATCAAGCAGTAAGACTAGCAGATAATTCTAAATGCAAAATAAATAACTTTTATTGAATCTGGAAATTAAAGCTAAGAGTCTAGATGAATCAAGCACACAAAGCAATAAATATTCTGTTACTACATTGGTTCTTATTACAACTGAAAAAAACTAAACCACGCACAACTAGTAATCTGGGGCTCCCTGGTCAGTTCAGCTATCTCGTCAGGACTCGGATCAGGTCCGTAGAAGGAACTAAAAGTAAGATTTTCGTCGTCGCAGTCACCTAAAAATGTTGGTCTCCAAGTCAGAGGGGACAAGAACATATATCCACATCCAACATTCTAAATAAATAATAGGAAGACAGTTTAAAAGCATTATATTTTTTTTCTAGATAAAAATAAAGAAGACAAGGCAAGAAATCTCATAGCTACAATGATGCAATCTACAATGAGTCAATAGTTTTTTGAGCATATAGCTGATCTGTGACTGACTGGTAGATTTATTGTGTATACTAATATTTTGGCCAAAGATAGTATACGGTACGGCTCAACCCCCTGTACAGTAGGGGTTAGCGCGAGAGAGACAATATCAATAACAATGACTTTGGTCACAGATACTATACTACTCCTCCATTACCGAGTCAATGAGTCAACAAGTCAATGAGTCAATCAAGCAATCAATATGGGGTCCGAGGGGATCCCCTGTGAATCAGTGTTGACACAATATACATAGTCCTATTGATGCAGCATATTTAATTATTAAATAAAACATTGACATGAATGGTATGAAACTTGCCTTGGACTTTTTCCCGGTATTGAAGGTAACGACAGGAAGGTATCAACTAAAGTCCGGGACTTGAACCTACATTAGTTAATATTCCATTTAGAAATTATTCCAAGGGTTTAAGTAATACTGCCACTAAAAATAAAGTTTAGTTATAAAACATCTTCTTTTTATTTAGAGAAATAATATCATAGTTACTTATTACCCCTGTTACGTATAATAATAATTGGTAAAACAATTTGTTGCTAAAAGTAGCATTTTATGAATAATGCAAAAATTCTTATATTTTAAGTATTAGTAAAGTAGTAACGGTTTTATCGTAAGTTATTATAATAGAAATATCATTTTAAACTTGGAAATACTTGAAATCTAATTAGTATTTTTTTTATAAAACCTTACAAAATTTTATGATAACTATTTTCTTTAAATAAGAAATAAACATTTTAATAATAAATTACGAAAATCCTTATTTAGTAAAACTTGCAGTTTTTACTAAAATATTGCTTAAAAATCTTTTTATATAATACGATAAGATTACTAACCAATTTAATGGTTAATTTACAAAAAAATCTTTTATCCAAAATAAATAAATATATATTTGACCTAAATCACTATTTTATATATTAAAAATATATTTTTGATGTGTAACTATTTGTTTTGAAACTAATTAAATAATTAATAATAAATCACACATTAATGGTAATAATCCTAATAATAATTAAAATAATATTATTCCTACATTATTCATATTTTAACATAAATAGTTAACTCTAATTAACCACTAAGTAGTAATATTCTAAATGTCACAATAATTAAAGATAGCTAACTCTATTACAATACCTAAGGTTAAATTAAGAAACTATAATTAACTATTCCGTAATTGACAGAGCTTTATTCTGTCAATTTCGGTTGGAACAGGAACATGTTTATAAACTGTAAAAATGTACAGGAGTCAGGTTTACCAAAAGGTTGATGACGGAGTACCGAAGGGAGGCCTCGAATTCGAAACACGGGTACGCGGGGAGTGCATGCACATGAATGGTTCGACACCGACACGCGGAAGACGGAACGCGGGACGCACTCTCGACACACAAAAATTACGCACGAGGCGCTGGCTGACGGGGACAACCAGCGGGGACAGCCGGCGAGGCGACGCAGCCTGGATGGCGCGGCCGGAGCTGCTGCACGCTGGTGTGCACACACGAAAAATGTGCATGTGGAACGCGCGGTGCTGGTGCGCGCGGGCATCTGCTGACGCGTGTGAGAACGGCCGACGGGGGTCGACGGGAGGTGGCAGATCAGAGGGGAAAGGTAGAGAGAAGGTGCTGGTGTTAGTTTTTTTGTGTTATTGAGAGGGAAAGGGAACTGTGTTGGTGAGGATGAGTGTTGGGTTTGGAAGAAATGAAGAAGGAAGATGGTATTTGTTCGCCATCGAAAATGCGACAAGGTCTTTTTGATTGATAAACCTTGGTATTTTAATTACAAACAGAACAATATACAATGTAGGACTTAGACGTAGTCCTAGAGTACACTTTTGTTTTTATCTGAAAACTGTATCGGTGGAACGAGTGGTAATGCGTTGACAATCTGACGACGATCTTGGACTCTCTGAAGGTCTGGGTTGCTTTGGATGCCGGAGCGTTTTGAGGAGAAAGAGACGTTAAGTGTCTCTCTTCTCGTTTCTGTCTGTAGATATGATCTTCATTTTTTGTGGGAGAAGGAATGATCCCTCTATTTATAGGCAGCAGACTGGTCTGCTTATGCGCACATATGTAGGATGCGTCTGTACGTGGGAACGCCACATGACTGATGCTGTAGGACGCATGAACGATGTGCCCTGAGTCGGAGCTGAATCTATTGAACTGCTCAGTTGGGCTGCGATGGAGCTGACACATGGCAGTCGCAAAGATTCGTCTATTGCTGAGATCTTGGGTGGTTAGCACCCATTCTTGAGCAGAAGTGAGTCAAAATACACGTAGCGCATGTCTGTGGCTCAAAGATTTCAGATTTTATGAAGGGAATGATCTGTCAGGAATGCCTAGGATCTGGCGCATGGAGCGACTTGATCTATGACTTTTAGTGGTCACAAACAAGTCTTGGTACATGACTTCTGAGGCGCATACAGAGCTTTAGGCGCATGGCTGTGGAGGCACATGCAGAGACTTGGCTTTTGTCTTTTGGGATCAGGTGTAAGTCGGGGGCACATAGCTGTTGAGGTGCATGCAGATGATTGGTCGGCCATGTGGCAAAGCTGTAGCCGACAAAAGCAAGTAATGATGATGCTGATGTCGGCGGCTCTTCGTTTTCTGCAAAAGCTGCCAACGGCTTAGTCATGCTGTTAACTCTGTCACATAGCTTTAAATGCTTGCTGGGTGACGAGCTTTGTGTAGGCACAATTATCTGTGATCCACTATGCACATGCAATGTCCCATTGGGCATATTTGGTACAGTGTACATAGTGCTGACGGCACATCTGCTACATGGTATATCTTTTTTGGCCCGTCTGTTGATTTCTTCGAGGCGTTTGATGTCTGTTTGACTTGGCTGAATTTGAATAGGCATATTCATCGACATTAATGTCGATTCATTACACAGAATATGAAAAGACTGCCACTTGGCGCATGGGCGAAGGTTGCCCCGGCTTATAAATAGCTTTATGAAGAGTTCTGTTTCTCATTTCACTTAGCTTTCTTTCATGAAGACGAACTCGATTGGTCCTCTGCCTTAGCGAGTTGACGATGAACTCCTTCCGAAGATAAAGATGTGCCGGGTTGGTATTTTCACCATCGACCCTGTTTTTGTACAAGCCTATGAAAGTACATATTGCATCGAAATATCGGGATCGTCGTGTCCCGACACAGGCTGAAGGTACCTGTTGCATCCAAAGATTGGGACGATTGTGTCCCGATTTTTGTTATGCTGGAAGAGCCACAGGTCGGGGCTATCGTGCCCCAATTTGGATAGGCTAGAAGAGCCACTCCTCCTGCTAGAGTGCCGACATACTGACTAGAAAGTGATTCGCTCTGACTATGCACGGGGATGCGCCTACGCTGAGATGCTGGAATGATGCGCCTGGCTGTTGTATCAGAGTGATGTTCCTGGCTGTTGCTTTTAGGATTTTTTTTCTTTCTAATAGAATTTTCTTTGTAAAAGAGTTTTGGACATGTAATAGACTTTCATATAAAATAAAAGCCTAACTTTAATGTCTCTACTTATTTGCTATTTTTTGCTGTGCCAAGTGTTCTGTTGAGTTTCCTGGCACATGTTGATTTTGGGGGCACATGAGAGTTAGGGCATATAGGAATTCTGGCCTGAGATGTGCCTGAAATTCCATGCTTCTACAAGACCCCCTTCAAAGTTTTCAAAACTTTATGCCAAGTTTTGGAATACTTTGAACAAGAAGCATGGGTAGTAGTTGTTCTGGGCGCATGTCCTCGTGGCTCTGCTGGGCGCATGATCGCTTTGCGCATTGCTGAGGGGGCGCATGCCCTTCTTTGTTTTAATGCAAGAAGATAACGCCTCAAATTTTTGAAAGATTAATGATAATCTTTTGGAAGATATGCAGCCGTCAGTTTCACGAGACCCGAAGCAGCTGTTGCTGACGTTACGCCTCATCGATTCACGCGCATTGCTCGTGCCTATAAATAGGCGTATGTGAGGGAAAGAGAGAGAGTCTTATACTTCTTCTCCTTCTTCCTCTACTGTCTTTCGAAAGTCCTAACTTCTTTAGAGAGATGGCTCCCAAGACTCCCCGTGGCGGTGCTGGCCGAGGAAGGGGCAAGGACAAGGAGCCCGTGGAGGTTGATGTGGAGGACGCTCCCGTTGTCGCAGCGACGTCTGTCGTTGTTCGACGGACGGTGATCGGTGGGTGATCCTTCACTTCATTGCAACACTATTGGGGCACGTGGGTGTGACTGAAATGAGTCGCATCCCCATTGACACACCTAGGCTTCCCATTGCTGACGTACATGGACTTTGTCCTGATGATGCGCCAAAGCTCCTTCTGCTGACGCGGATGGACTTAGGTCTTGATGATGCGCTGAAGTTCTATTTGTTGACGCGTATGGACTTAGGTCCTGATGATGCGCCGAAGATCCTTTTGCTGATGCGCATGGACTTAGGTTCTGATGATGTGCCAAAGCTCCTTTTGCTGACGCGCATAGACTTAAGTCTTGATGATGCGCCAAAGCTTCTCTTCAAATGTGCCTGGGCCTCAGTCCTGTGTGTGCGCCTTTGGTGAGATTCTATCTGTGCGCATAGGTTTCGACCCAGTTTGATGCGCCAGATTTGTTGATGCATCTCAAATGCTTCATTTGAGCTTCTAAGTCTAACTTTTGAAGGGCTTTTAGTCTTCTTAGCTGACTACTTTGTCTTTGTTTGTATGACAGTTTCAATGACTGTCCCTTTACTGATGAAGTCCTTTTAGATCCTGCGCTCTGTCAGATGGGTTTAGACTTTAATGAAGAAGTCGTCAACCCGGCCAAGGCTGTCATTATGTTGGACCAGCCTCCGGAAAGAATGACATAAATCCGAGATCAACATTTTACTTTTCTCTAACTCATGATAGAGAGCGGCAAACTCAAGTCGGTTGATTCTGACAATGTGTCTTTCTTAAAGCCCGAGTTCTTGTTTGATGACCGTTTGACCTCTATCGAAGCAAAGGCGTTGATGGTCAAAGAAGACTGGTTCTTTAAGGCGAGGGATGTGAACATGTACATCAAACAAGTGGAATGTCAATTGCCCTTGACGACTTTCTGTATTCTTTCTTCCAAGAGAAAGATTAAGTGGGAGCTCACTCCATCTCAGGGAGGGGGCAGTGGCATAAATCATCCGGATTGACACCATCTCCAATCAGAAAGATACCTTAGCCGCTTTGCGAGCCGAAACCTCTTATCGTTTGCGAACTCTTCGTCCTGGGAGTATATATAGTGATGTTCCTCCTAATACTTTCACCTTTAGTGCCTCGACCTTTATCAATCGCATGCTGGGGGCCAAGATTTCGTACCCGAAAGGGGAATTTTGGGTTGAGGGCTGGTGCCATTATGTGCAGAAGTAGGATGAGTTGACACTCTGGGTTCTGTCGAAGTTTATGACTGAACTCAGGGAAGTTGGTCTGACTGCTGCTCTCCGTACTACTCAGACGGGCGTAGATATAAACCGACCTATATTTCTTGCTCTCATGGAGATGTACAACACTCATACCGGTACCTTTTTCACCCCCGTAGGGGAGTTAGGCTTGGCACTACATGAGATGTATGAGGTCTCGAAGCTTCCTTGGGGGTCTGAGCCCTATGAGGAGTACTTCCCGACGAATGAGGAGCTCCTAGCTTTGGAAGAGAAGAATTTTGAGATGATGATAGTCTTCAAAGAGGTGGCGAGCCATCATTACTTGGCCCAGCGGAGGGACAAAGGTAAAACGCAGCCTCATTTGACTGCCTGGAGGGATTATATCTTCAAACAAGACATGATGGACCCTTTGAAGGTTTGATATGTTACTCCTCAGGGGCTTACCCATGCAGAGGTACTTGCTGAGATGACTAGACTCAGCGAACGAAATCCTCGTAAAAATAAGAACCAGGAGCCTCCGACCACTTCTACAGCTGGTTCTGGCATTGTGTTCACAGAATGTCTCTAAAGGCAATATTGGCGGCCTATCTGATGATATGGCTTCGAGACCATGTGTTTGCTGGTGGATCTGGCTCTGTGGAGAGGGTGGCCAGAAATCTCATCTTGCCGGCTGTGAAGCTGGTCTTTGGTCATCCTTTGGCCTTGATTCTCGCTATGGTGTGCAACCTAAAGCGGGGCCTGAGCGAATTTGTGGATAATGCAGTCCATAAGATGGGTAAAAAGGGTAATTTCCCTCATACGGAGCTGCCTTTCCATTATTTGATGGGATGGTTGATCTTGCACCATCCAAATACAATGAACCCTGGCTCGAAAGAGGAGGATGTTGGTGGTGACGCCTTTATCCGCCGCTACTACAGAAGGAAGTGGCTATATATAGGCGTTCCAGTTTATAGGAGAGTTCTGTCCTACCTCCAAGGGTGGGAGATCACCAAAGTTGGCCTAATTTTCCTGGGTTTTGAAGCAGATGAAGAGCTGGAGGACTCTGGCGAGGATGCAATTACTCTGCCAATGTGGAGATTCTGTTGGCTGCAGAGCATTCGGCCTTCCCACCTAGTGTATCAGAACAAGAATTATTGTTTCTTAGAACCGTACCTGCCGATTCGTTTTGCTCGCTAATTTGGCTAGACCCAGTTGATGTTGAGAAATCCCAGTAATTGCTTGGGGTTTGTTGGAAGTTTTTTAGATGGAGCCCGGGGTTGGCAATATTACAATGATGGGTGTAACGGAGTATGTTTCACGCTACCGGTTCACAATCCTCGACCGCATATTTTGTTTTCTGCCGTGAAGCTCTATTGTGCGATGAATACTGTTTGCCCTGGGATTGACCAGGAGACCAGTTTTATTGTCGGGACATAAGTTGATGCGTTAGAGAGTATGCTGGCGAAGGCTCGGGCGTATTGTACGCCTGACGAGATAGCTTTCAGGGTTGCCCCTATAGCACTGGCGGGAGGTTCTCAAGAGGAGCCTGCGACAAGTCAGTTGAAGAGGCGCACTTCGACGGGGGTAGATTCATCGGCTCCCAAGAAGCCCAAGAAGGTGTTAGTGACTAAGGCTGGGAGCATAATATCACCTTCAGCGACACCAACAGAACCAGCTCCTATAGTGGTATATAATTTAGTATCTATCTGACTCGGTCTTTCCTCTTGTGCTTATATGTCTCTTCTTTGCAGGAGGTGTTAAAGAAGAATCCCCGGTCTACGAGGCTGGGTTTGGTTCAATCGAAGGAGGTGGCGAGCTCGTCTGATGAGCATATCCCTCCGATTGTGTCATCTCCCGTAGAGGAGACTTTAGTTGATGCCATTCCGGTCGAGGTTGCCTCTTTGGACCGGGCCGGAGATGATGCTGCAACATCTGAGAAAATTGAACCTTCTCCGCCAACTGGCTAGGAAGGTGAAGCCGAGTCTGCACAGACGGTGAAGCAAACAACTGCGGGAGCCCCAAAGACAGGTGTGGGAGCCCCGAAGGAAGTTATCATGCAAGATCCTCCGGGTGAGGGGGATAAATGGGATTCATCCTCTCCGTATGACATCCTCCAAGAGGATGTTGAGAACGTTGAAGAGGACTCCATGACGGGCGGAGAGGAGCAGACTGAGGAGTTAGCGGCTGAGCCCTCTCCTAGTCACGGTATGGGGGAACCATCCTTGCAGGAAATTTTACTTCCGACTCCTACCCCTGTCCCAGTGATGGGGACTGGGGGGGGGATGACTCGTCTGCCAAGCCCTACTCCCGTTCTAGAAACCGGTGCTGATGAAGGGAAAGTGACTCATTTGTCGAGTCCTACTCCTGTTTTGATTGAAAAAGAGACATGAGGGTCCAATCTCCCTCCAGATGCTGCTCTTGTCCCTTCGTCAGGGGTAGAAGAATCTGTCCTAGTTGCAGATGTTGCTTCAGGGTCTGTTATGGCGGACCCGAATGTTGTGGGGCCCTCTGGGGCCGGCTCAGACAAGGGCAAAGGCCCCATGGTGGAAGACACCCCCTCTATTCCTTCTACTTGGGGGACAGTGTTAAGTCCCTCCAGAGACTCAGCTCCGGCGGTTGGTGGTTCCGTCGACACACTACAAGAATAAGGGCTTTTCTTGACAGTGATTCCCTGTCAAAAAATGGGTATCTTGACGGTTGCGGATCCGTCAAGTAGGCCGGAGTCAAGAAAAGGGCCCCCCCTTTCTTGACGGTCGCTGGAAGGACTTTTCTTGACGGTTTTTGGCCGTCATATGAAGTACTTTTCTTGAATGTTTTTAGCCGTCAAGATAGCAGTTTTTAGAAACCGTCAATGTAGGCGTAAACTTTTCCTGACTCCGGCCTAGATAACGGCTATTAGCCGTCAAAAAAAGCATTTATTCACAGGCTATTACGCAGCATGATTTGAATTAAAATTGACGTTTGACAGCCGTCAAGAGAAGCTTGCCAAATGCAGTCAAGAGAAGCTTGCCAAAATTCCGTCAAGAATTATATAATATTATTCAAACACACATAATATCAATCCAGAAGTTACACATACATCAAATTACTATAAAACCCAACTTTCATATTAATAAACTGTATTGTTCATACACCAAAAAACTTTCAATACACATCCCACCACAAACATCCATCACTTGTCCAATCACAACATAATCCAACCAGTACACATATCCTACATCTGTAGTTTCCATACCACTTAAACGTCCAAACCACAAAATATAATCCAACCATATTTGATAATCATACAAATAAAACAAAAAAGTAGCAAACCAGACCGGAGCACATCCCTCTCATATCCACAACATTCCCCTATTCACAGCATGTATGCACCTTCATTTTTCAGCAAGTTTCTGAGAGAAAACAGCACAATATTAATATACAGTTCTTATATAGATATTGAACTCACTATTACAGAATTATCAATACAGAATGATTTTATTACTGCACACACAATTTGAATCACTTGACAAGAAGGCAAAAAAAAAAAACAGGGAGTCACATCCAAGCATGTCAACAACCTGAAATCTATCATTTTAGTCAGTTAACAAAGAGAAGTTGAAAATGTCATCTTCCTGTGAACAAGATTCAAACATGAACAACCTTCATGGGTAGATCCAAACCAGTGTGCAAGCATACTCTACAATAGTAAACAATTAAAGTATATCACACATAATGATTCAGTCTTTTTGAAATATGAATAAGACTACCAAGAGTGGATCATCCTCAACTGGTAACCACATTGTTCTGAAGGCCACACGCCTGAGATTTAACTTTTTTAGTTGCATTTTCTTCTTTTTGTCCCTTGGCATGGAATTAATGTTTCATAAATTCTAGAAGTAACACTAAGGAAAACATGGTACACATCCAATATTCATTGTACATTCAAAAAATTGAAGTTGGCATAATTATACAAAGTGTTTCCTAAAAAACCTTAATTCTGCTAGTGTTTCATATGAAGCAATATGGATTCAACACTATTATAAAAATATGAATGACACTAGCACATTCATATTTTCTAATTTAAAAAAATGGAAGAGAAAATCAGCTTCAAAGTAACTAACACCAATATAAGTTGGCATGACGGCATTTGCAACCTCACGTACCTCGATAAAGGAGATTTGTGTTAAAATAGGTCAAAGAGGTTGGAGCCCAATGTAGTAGCATACACTACCTTAATGGATGGCTATTGCCTGATACAAGAAACAAGTAAAGGATTTAAAGTTTTTGAGCTAATGCTCTCACAAGGTCATAAACCAACGACAGTTACTTACAACATTTTGAAAAATGGCTTTTGTATGTGTGGAAAGGTTGATAGAGCTAGACACCTTTTTGATGAGATGCCTTGTAAGGGATTGCAACAAGCACTTGCTACTTACAATATTTACCAAGCTGGAAGAGTTGCTGACGCAAAAGAAATACAAGATAAAATGATTGCTTCTGGGACTTCCCTAGAACTCCACACCTATCATATACTTACAACTAAAAGGAACAATGTTGAGAGCAATTTTAAAAATCAGTGATGTAGAAAATCATAAGACCAGAGTTTATTGTTCTATGCATGTGAAATATAAAGCACAAAAAAAGCTTAATATTATCAAGCTGAAAGGGAAAAGGAAAACAACAACTTATCTATCATAGTTATACACACCAAAGTAAAATTTAGCTTAGTTATTATCTTGTAGCTCCAAAGTTGTGTATGGTGGTTCAGACAGGGAAAGCAACATCGGGGATGGTGATAGTGACAGTGATGGCGATGGTGTGATGTGTCCTTGTTTGACACCATCCTTAAGTGTTGGAAATAAGTGATTAAAATTTACAGTCCCTAGAAACTGGAATATCCGACAATTTTAGTAAGCATCCATTTCATGTTCACTGTTCAAAATTATTTGTTAATGTGTCTTAACATTTTTGTGTAGTATGTCTGATATAGACAATTGTTGTCTTGCTTTTGGAGAAAATGAAAAAAAAAACCATCGAAGAATAAGGTGTCAAAAGTCAAAACTTGGTATACTACACAAGATTTATCTTCTTAAGTAAAGAAAGACAGGTATTATAAGTAAAGAATAGAAAACATATTATGAACTACAACAAACAATTTTCCTCCAAATCAATTTCTTTTTCTACTCATTTCCTTTGGCATCCAAACAGGGGAGAAAATGACTTTCCCTTTCCAGGGCCTTGATTTCGCGAGCCAAACATGGCCTATGAGTTAAAAAAACATACTAACAGAAAATTACTCACGTTCACATATACTTCAACTATCTGATGTTGAACTAAGCTAACCCTATTTCTCCAGTAATTCACATCTACATCTCTCTCCTATACATGAACATGAACCTGTCAACAATCTGATCCATATCCACCATGAATCTTTGTTATGAAGGTGATTCCAGTGACACTCCCTTTCATATGTTATAATGACAAAATAACCAAGAATTTATTGTTGTAAGATCGACCAAATGCCTAGTTAATAGCCGATATTATGAAAGCAAGAAAAGTTAGAAAGTAACATGAATGAGACTAATTCAAACTGAGACCAATTAACTACATTTTATAAGAGTAACAAATAATCCAGATGACCAAAAATATGTATATCCTACCATAAATCAGTAAAATTGTGCTGATAAGTAGATACAACTGTCAATCTTGTGCATCAAGATCATTAATTACCTCAAGCTTGCTCCCATCTGGAAATGTTTGCCAAGTCGGCATTAGCTCAACTATTTAGTCACTGACACATAAGAGGCACTCCATCTCCCTTCTCCACATGGATTTCTTCTCTTGAGATACAAGCTCTAGCCTCCAAAGTTGCCCAAAAAGTGTAGCTATCGGAAGGAAAAAAGACTGAAGTTATATATAGGAGTTATCATCGGCAGACAATGTGAACAAAAAATTTAGAGAACAAAAAGCTGTGCAAGAAATGATCTGAACTACACCGCAGAAATTAGTGATAGCATTTGGTATTACAAAATTTTCTTCACCTAATCATCATCGTACGGTACGAAATAAAAAATTAGGGTTTAGGAAACAAAAGTTACCAGCATTTGAGCCGAGTTGTAGAGGTCGTTGTCGAGGAGGAGGGTCATCTGGTCCTTGGAGACGTCCATTACTGATTCCTTTGGAGTTTGATCGATCACTTCTCGAGAGAGCGAAATACCTCCCAAAAAATTCGGTGTATCATTTCATTGATCGAAGTAGATCAGAAGATCACCTTGGGAAGATGAGTCAGAAGAAAGCTCCTTCAGTCGGCCAGTCCTACGATGACCTTGGGCTGCTTCCCGTCAACTGCCCTCCCGTGCCGCTTCTGCTCTCCGACGAGCTTAAAATTTAGGGGTTTTGGGAAACCCTAACCCTAAATTTCCAAAACTAGTAATAGAGGAGGAAGGATTAGCGGGCTTCATAGGGTTCAGAATTTGGGGTTTTGGAGGAAGAAGAGGAGGAAGAGGCGACAGAGAGGTGGGGGTCGGGGTTAGAATGGAAAGCGAAGAGGTGGAGGTCGCGGGAGCGAGAGATAGCGGAGATGGCATGTTCTTCGGAGTGAGACAGAGCGAACGGGGATCGGAAGGCCGTGTAAGGAGGAGGAGGAGTGAAAGAGGGAGGAGCTGGTGGAGAGGGAGGAGAATGAGGGAGATGAAAGAACCCCTTCGAGGTTTTTGTAAAGGGATCAGGAGTTTCACTTCATAGGAGCAGCTTTTGAGGTTTTATGCAACCGTCAACATAGATGATACACTCACAAAAATTCAAAAAAATTACGAAAATGGCAACTGAAATATGCACGACAATATTTTTGGACATGCATTACTTGACGGTTGTCAACAAACCGTCACTATAAAATATGTTCTTTCTTGACCGATCCTTCGAAACCGTCAATATATATGCTATAAAATTGCTAAAGTGACAGAAAAATTGTCTTCCCTTGACGTAAGCCTAAAACCGTCAAGATAACCACTATTGTTGACGGTTTTTGACGACCGTCAACTTATAAACCGTCAAGAATCGTCATTTTTCTTGTAGTGACATTGTTGGTGACACAGAGGTCGTAAATACCGTACTCTGGCCTTGAACCCTGAAGGTACGACGACTGAGTCTCCTTTCGGCCAAGCGGTAGCCACGTTGTCAGCCTCTGGTGTGAAAGCCTCAGCAGGGTCAACTGTTCTTCCTACCCATGTAGTAGCTCCGACAACTCCTGCTATAACACCTCAAGTGTTGGCCGATGCAGATAAATATGTAAAGTTCATCGTTGAGGCTGTGTAAAAGATGTAGATGAGGGAGGTGTCATCTGTGCTAGATGAAGGCGGAAGCTTTACGACTGTGAAGGCAATGGCAATCCCGTATATCGGGTTGATCTGAACTCATCAGGGTCACAAACACATGGCAGAGATCTTGGAGACTTCTGTTGCTGAGCTCGATCATCACCTTACTGAGCTTCAGAACATTCGGCGGAATGATTTTTCTACTTTGATAGAGGAGGAGCAGAACAAGCTAGTGGCTGAGATTTACTCAACCTATTCTGAAACCATGGCTATCTGGGAGCAAGAGTTGGCCAGTGCTGAGGCCAAGGAGCAGAGGCTGTCCTCGTTGATGGAGGAGAAGGCTAATCTGCGGGAATCTCTGAACGCCAGCATAGCGGAGGTTGACGCCAAGATTCGTCTTCTTCAAGGACAACCTGCCCAGCTTCTGGCTGATTCTGAATGAGCATAGGCTGAACATGTCCAACTTAAAGAAGAGGCGGCAGATTTTACTCGCCATGTGGCCTTCCTATTCCGTCAAAAGAAGGAGTTGGAAGAAAAATATGCGGCTGATCTTGCTTCTGACGCCAGACTGACGATGCATTGTGAAGCTGAGCGTCGTATTTTGGCGACTGTAGAGACCAGGGCCGAAGGTTTGAAGCGTCGTATTGACAAGCTCTCCACCGACCCTTAGTTCTTTTATCCTTTATTTTGTTGCTTTTAGTTAGAGACATAGCTGTCTCTCTTTTTGTAGTCCTTCCATTTCCTGTTTTGAAAAAATAAAGAACTTTTTGCTTTATTCATTCTTGTGATGAATCTGTGATTTTTTTTGGGTGGACCTATTATCTTTTGTGCACCGTGGTTTCTAGGTACAGATAATAAGTTACGAAGGAAGAAAACCAACATATTTACTCAGAGGTGATATGGACATGGTAAATATGGGTTGATGATAGAGCGTTCCTACTCAGAGGTAATATAGACGTGGTAGGAGTGAACTCTGTAGGGATGTATAGAGCAATTCAGAGGTGATATTGACGTGGATGTTCTATGATCAATGTATAACAACGCATGGGTGGTTGCATGGGATGCTTACTCAGAGGTAATATGGACGTGGTAAACATAGTAATGAGCTTGATCTTACGTAGTGTAAGGTTCTTCTTTATAGGGTGTAGAGAAATAACTCAGAGGTGATGTGGACATGGTTGTTCTCATATTGGGGATGCAACGGAACAACTGGGTTCCCGGAGCATGTGATTTTCAAAGAAGGGGCGTGAAGTTGGTTTGTCAAGTTCATAAATTTTCTCACTGGAGAGAGGGACGTACATTCTAAAGGATGTCATGAGTAGTATTTCTTTTGGAACTTGTCGTTGATAGGCATCATGAACAAGTCCCCATTAGGTTGAGCGAGACGGTAAGCACCGTTTGAGTATACCGTCACTATGATAAAGGGTCCTTCCCATTTGGATTCGAACTTTTCCAGTATCTTGTGATCTTCACCATCGGTCTCCTGACTGCCAGAACCAGGTCGCCTACTTGAAAAGTTCTCTGTTTGACTCTTCTGTTGAAAGCCTGTGAAATACGGGCTTGATAAAGTTTGATGCACTGTTGAGCCAAGAGGATTTTTTCATCGAGCACTTCAAACTCTTATAGACGGCGACATTGATTGTCTTCTTCCGTCAGCTGGTTCGTGATCGCAACTCCGAGTGAGGGTATCTGGATCTCAAAAGGCAGTACTGCTTCGCTTCCATAGACCAACTAGAATGGTGTGTTACCCGTCGGAGTCCGTACCGTCGTGCGATAGGCCCAAAGGCATTCACCGAGCTTCTCGTCCCAGTCACGCTTGTTGGATGACATGACCTTTTTAGTAGCTCGACGATGGTTTTATTAAAAGCTTCAGCCAATACGTTTTCTACCGGATTGTAGGCGGTTGATGCCACATTCCGAATGCGATTCTTGTCGCAGAATTTGTTGAACGCATGGCTGATGAATTATGGACCATTGTCATGGATGATCCTCCGGGGTACCCCAAAATGGTAGATGACGTAATGCTTGATGAAGCTGATCACCTTTGAGCTTTTCACCTCCGTCAGTGGTACTGCTTCTGCCCACTTAGAGAAGTAGTCGGTAATTGTTAGGATAAAGCGATGTCCCCTGAATGAGGGAGGGGTGATGGGTCCCACTATTTCCATGCCCCAGGCTTTAAATAGCTAAGAGGTGACCGCAGGATATAAAGGCTCTGACGGTCTGTGGATGAAGTCGGCATGTAGCTGGCAAGCACGACATTTTTTGTATACTCGACAGCGTCGACCATCATGGTGGACCAGTAATAGCCCATGCGTCAAAGTCGGTCCTGTAGCTTAGGACCAGGTTGGTGAGCTCCGCATGTTTCGTCATGGGCTTCTCGAAGAGCTTCGGCTGCTTCTTCGTTTGATAGACATCAGAGGAGAAGTCCATCGTAGGAGCGTTGGTACAGCATTTTAGTGGCCGTATCATAATAGAACCGGAGCGAGCGCCTTCTGACTGAAACTGCTTCCTTCGGGTCTTCCGAAAGGATTCTGTAGACGGCAAAGTCGATGAACGGGAACCTCTAGTCTCTGATGTTGATGCTGGTGTCAGTAGTCATGGCAAGATTTGTTCGTATACACAAATTGTTTCTGGGGCAAGCCAAATCCTGACCCACCACTGTGATGAAGTGTTGTCCCGATGGGTGCTGTCAATGAGGCCGCGAGACCAGCAAGAACATCAGCCTCCAAGTTTTATAGCCGAGGCACATGTTCTATGAAGAATTCAGTGAAGGTTGAGATGATGTCCAACGCTGCTTTGTGATAAGGGACCAGGTCTTCATGGCAGACCTCGTATTGTCCTCGAACTTGATTGATGACGAGTTTTGAGTCACTGTAAGACTCGAGGTATTCTACAACCAGCTGCTTTGCTAACTGGAGTCCCATGATGAGAGTATTGTACTCTGCAACATTGTTGGAGTACGGCTCTGAAAGGGAATAGGCACGCTAGATGACCAGCTTGTCGGGGGAAGATCAGGACTACACCCACTCCTGCGATGATCTGGCCTTTGGGGCCTGTTTTTGAAGTACTGTCAAAGAACATTCACCAAACGGGGTTCTCTTCGGTAATGTTCGATTCTCGTACTTTATCTGGAATGTCCTCATAGAGTCGGGACGATTCCGAAATTGAGTGCGTGACTAGGAAGTCGGCCAGTACTTGGCCTTTGACAGCCTTTTGTGGGACGAATACCATGTCATATGGCGTCAATCGTATCGCCCAAGTAGCTAATCGAGAATTTAGCGCTCCCGGCTTAGTCATGAGAACCCTGAGCAGATTGACCTGGGAGATAACATGAATTGTCTGTCCCGAAACATAATGGCAAGTTTTCTGAATGGCAAACATTAGAGCTAGACATTCTTTTTCGATGGGGTTGTACTGGTTTTCAGCCCCGACCATTATCCTGCTGAGGTAGTAGATGGCCTGCTCATGGCCCGCATCATTGTTCTGGGCCAACAAAGTGCCAAGAGAATGTTTCATTGCGCGGACATAGAGTAGAAATGGTTTGCATACAACATGTGCCACTAAGACTGGGGGGATCATCAGATAAGCTTTAATGTCGTCAAAAGCTTTCTGATATTCTTTCGTCCAGGCGTAGGAGACTCCCTTCTTCATGAGCTTGGTGAAGGGCTGGCATTTCCCGAAAAGGTTTGCGATAAACCTTCAGATGTATGCGAGACGTCCCTGCAGGCCTCAAAGTTCTCTAAGGTTCTTCGGAGGGTCCATGTCAAGGATAGCTTTGTTGACCCAAATCACAGTCAATCAAATATTGACGAATTGATAATATCATACTTGTCATAATTCAATATGACACATCAAGATAGAACTCAGTGGAAGACGGGCGTCGTCTCTCTCCTGCAGCATACTCGTTTTCAGAGTCTGTACTATTTTACATTTATTGAGTCTAGCAAAATATAAACTGAGTAGCACTGGGTATTCTTGGCTTAAACCCTATCCCCAAACAAATCCAAAGCTCCACCAAAGCCAGACTTAGCCCATAATGGCCCTACTGAACTTTCTGTCAACATGGAGACAGAGTTCGGGCCGAACTCTGCCTCCACACAGAGTTCGGGCCGAACTCTGTCCCCTGAATTTTAGGACCCTAATTTTTAGGGTTTGTTGTATGCTAGTTGTCCAACGGCCAAAAATTTGAATTCTTGACACAGAATTCTGGCTGAATTCTGCCTATCCCAACTAGTATAAATAGGCCTTGAATTCTCTCATTTTCAATTATCCAATTATCTTCTCTTCTCTTCTCTTCTCTATAAGCCTCATACAAGCCTTAACCTTCCTACTAGCCATAAGCTTCCTAAGCCTAAAAGTGCTCAGTGCTATTCCGTTAGAAGTTTGTGCAAGAGTCATGAAAGTCGCTTGATAAATTCCAAGCATCGCCACAACGATCTTTGTAAGAAGTTGACGTGCTCTTCTGAAAAA
Organism: Iris pallida; assembly: GCA_029216955.1. Lineage (NCBI taxonomy): Eukaryota > Viridiplantae > Streptophyta > Magnoliopsida > Asparagales > Iridaceae > Iris > Iris pallida. Next base: position 7,767,091 of record JANAVB010032618.1, on the reverse strand, counting down.
AAGGCACGGGGTGTAACTACTATTTTATAAATAGTGGATTTAATCCTGAGCTAGAGTTTTCAGGCCTGGACTAGTCCTCCACGAGGAAAACCATGTTAAAAATGACTGTTTGCGTATGATCTCTTGATCTCTTTATTTCCGTATTTACTACTCTGATTATTTACTGTTGGTGATAAGAGTCAATTTTTATTTGGTCATTATTGTTATAAACTCTATTCACCCCCTCTAGAGTTGCCTATCTGTTCTTCAACTGGTATCAGAGTTCTATTCTCTTAACAAGGACTAACATCCTAGAGCTGATCCATGGCAACCACACAAGCTATGTTTTCCAACCATGGTGAGGGACAGTCCACTCATAGGCCATCCCTATTTGATAGAACCAACTACACCTATTGGAAAACTAGGATAAGTTTCTATCTCAAGTCTTTAGACTTTGACCTGTGGACCAATGTCATTGATGGTTACAAAAAGCCCGCCAGAATAGTTGTCGAGGGAGATCTCATCGAAAAAACCAACGACAAGTAGTCTGACGAGGAAAAGAAACAGGAGCGTCTAGATGCTAGAGCTATTAATGCTCTTTTTTGTGTAATAAACATGAATGAAATTAACAGGGTCTTGACATACACCACCTCGTACGAAGTATGGAAGCTTCTGGAAGTGACGCATGAAGGAACCATTCAAGTCAAGGAATCTAAGATCAGTCGTCTAACTCAAGAATACGAGGCATTCAAGATGAAGCCGAACGAGACGATCACTTAAATGTTCACAAGGTTCCTTGACGTCATCAATCCTCTGTCATCTCTTGGCAAATAATACTCCAATCATGAGAAGATCCACAAGTTACTCAGGGGGCTACTGAAGATCTGGAACCCAAAGGTAACAACAATTATAGAAGGCAATGATCTCACCATTATATCTATGAAAACTTTGATGGAAAAGCTGATGACCCACGAGCTCGACCTCAAAGACTTCAACGAACCTGCTCCCAAGGCAAAAGAGATTGCCCTAAAAGTTCATCGTCGAAGGGCTGATCCTGAATAGACTGACGACGATAATTCAGAAGGTGATGATCAAGCTCTTCTAGTTCGTAACTTCAAGAAGTTCCTTCGTTTCAATCAAAGGAAGAAGGAACAACAAGAAGACGACGAGAAAGAACCAACTTGCTACGACTGCAAAAAGACTGGACACGTTCGAAAGGACTGTCCCTTTGCAAAAAAAGGTAACAAATATGAGAAGCCCTACAAGAAGCCCTCTTCGTGAAAGTATGCCAACACTAGTATTTGGCCCAAAAGCGAAGCCAGTGAGTCTGAGGAAGAAGATGACTCTCCTCGAGACACTACAAATGTCTGCCTAATGGCAACATCCGATAAGGTAACTAGCAAAACTCTTGATGACTTTACATTTGACGAACTTGGCAATGCCTTTAATGACTTACTAAATGATCACAAGAAAGTCATTAGTAAATATAAGCATGCCAAGGAGAAAATCAAAGGCTATGAAATAGAGATTCAAAATCTTTCTTCTTTACTGGATAATGTTAGAGACACTTCACCCACGAAAGTCACTGATGAGGTGTCCAAGCTTAAATTAAGCTTACATGATGCCAAAACACTTATTGAGAAGCAAACACGTGAGATCTCAGCACTCAACAAAGAGCTTGCTGAAGAAAAAACAAACACATGATCTCTATTGCTAAGATTGATGGTCTGAATGTAAAGTGCAATAAACTGAATGCTGTCTCTAAGAAATTAGAGATCAGATTGGGGAAACAGGTTACTCAACCTCAAACCCAATCACACAGTCACAAAACACACATAAAACACCAGACCACTCATAATAGTAAAATACGTCACCCACATGCAGCACATAACCATGCTTATAGGTACACATACTCCCACGCAACATGTAAACCACATGTACGTAGATATCACTCTCAATCTACTCATAACTATTATCCTGCTACTGCATATAGACATAACTATTATCCTGCTGCAACACATAGTCATTATCCTGCTGTTTCACATAACTATTACCATATTGTATATAAACATCACTATCAACCTGATCCTAACACAAATAGGCATGCTACTTGCACAAACTGTGGATTACATGGTCATATCTCACCACAGTGTAGAATTAGGAAATTAGTTGATTTTAATCTATATGTATGGGTACCGAAGACTAATATTTCAGGACCCACAAGAACTTGGGTACCAAAGGTCACATCTACTCGTGATGTAGGTGGACCTTCCTTCTTCAACTAAAAGCAAGTGGATTCTCGATAGTGGATGCTCGCAACATATGACGGGAGACATAAATTTTTTATATCACTATCGATGAAGAGGAAAGGATATGTCTCCTTTGGTAATAATTTAAAAGGCTACATCATAGGTAATGGTACTATTGGTTATCCTCCTTCTCCTGTAATAAAGGATGTCTGCTTAGTGACCGAGTTAAAGCATAACCTACTCAGCATAAGTCATCTTGCTGATCATGGATATGATATTAACTTTAGAAAAGATAAATGCTACATTTATGATAGGTCAATTGGAGATATTACTTTTGAAGGGATAAGAGAAGATAATATTTATATTTTCTATCTATCTAAAAATACTAACAGTGCAGGAAGATGCCTCTACGCCCACAAGGATGAAAGACTTTTGTGGCACCAGCGTCTTGGTCATGCCAATATGGATACTATATCAAGGCTATCGAAAAAGAAGTTAGTAAGAGGTCTGCCCGACATCACATTCAAGAAGGAAACGGCATGTGCCGAATGTGAACTGAATAAGGCAACCAAATCTTTATTTAAATCCATAAACACTGTAAGTACTACTAGACCCTTGAAATTACTGCATATGGACTTATTTGGTCCCAGTAGAGTAGCCAGTCTTGGTGAAAAACTCTATGCTTTTGTTATTGTAGATGATTTTTCAAGATTTACTTGGGTTTTCTTCCTTACAAACAAAAGCGATACTATTTCTGTTTTCAAAATCTTTGCCAAAAAGGTTCAAAATGAAAAAGGCTACATGATTACTCGAATCCGAAGTGATCATGGAGGCGAATTCGAAAATTCTGATTTTGAAATTTTTTGTGAAACAAATGGTTTTAATCACGAGTTTTCTTGTGCTAGAACTCCTCAAAAAATGGTGTTGTGGAGTGGAAGAATAGGACTCTTGGCGATATAGCTAGAGTCATGTTGAATAAATTTTTACTTCCGAAATATTTTTGGGTAGAAGCTGTCAGTACAGCTTGCCATATTTTAGATAGGGTGCTTATTCGACCTATTTCGAAGAAAACACCCTATGAACTTTTGTTTGGTAGGACTCCTAATGTCTCTTATTATAGAGTGTTCTATTGTCACTATTTTATCCTAAATGCCAAAGACAACTTAGGCAAGTTTTATGCCAAAACTGACGATGGTATTTTTCTTGGCTATGCTGCTATGAGTATGGGATATAGAGTGTTCAACAAACGCTCAATGATTGTAGAAGAATCTACTAATGTGTCTTTTGATGAGGAAAATAGTACATCGGCTATTGTCGACGATGATATTGAACAATCAACTTCTATGCCGATGAATACCACCCATAAAACCAATTCTCTGGAGGGCTTACCGAAGAAGTTCGAGTTCAAGATTTCATACCCAGAAAACTTGGTAATAGGTGAGATATCACGCGGAGTAAGTACTCGATCATCTTTAAGAGATTCTATTGCTAGTACTGCTTTTATTTCGCAAATTGAACCTAAAAATATTTTAGAAGCTTTTAATGATGAATTTTGGATTTTCGCTATGCAAGAAGAACTCAACCAATTCGAAAGAAGTCAGGTATGAAAACTTGTTCCTAAACCAACTAACCATTCGATTATTGGTACTAAATAGGTTTTTCGTAACAAAGTAAATGAAGATGGTTCAGTCACTCGCAATAAAGCTCGTCTAGTAGCTGAAGGATACAACCAGGAGGAAGGTATCGACTACGATGAGACGTATGCTCCTGTTGCAAGACTTGAATCCATTCGGATGCTTTGTGCCTTTGCAAACTTTCAGAATTTTAAACTTTTTCAAATGGATGTCAAAAGTGCTTTTCTGAATGGTTTTATTAAGGAGGATGTTTTTGTAAAACAACTCCCTGGTTTTGAAAATCATAAATTTTTTGACCACGTTTTCAAGCTTAAGAAAGCGCTCTATGGCCTCAAACAAGCCCCCAGAGCTTGGTATGAACGCCTAAGCAATTTCTTACTAGATAAATATTTTTCAAAAGGAAAAATTGACACTACACTTTATATCAAAACTTTTCAAGACACCATTCTTTTAGTTCAAATTTATGTTGATGATATCATATTTGGGTCCACTAATAAAAATCTATGCCAAGATTTTGCTAAGTGTATACAGAACGAATTTGAGATGAGCATGATGGGGGAGCTCAATTACTTCCTCGGACAGCAAGTCGAACAAACTTCTCAAGGAACATTCATTAGCTAGTCAAAATACAGAAAGGATAAACTGAAGAAGTTTGATCTTGACAACGTCAAACCAATCAGCACTCCCATGTCTACTACGACCATGCTGGAACCTGATGAAAGTGGCAAACCTGTTGACCAACGTAAGTATCGAGGTATGATTGGTAGTCTACTTTACCTAACTGCTAGTCGTCCCGATATCATGTTTAGTGTTTGTCTGTGTGCTCGCTATCAAGATAGTCCTAATGAATCACACATGTCCGCCGTTAAGCATATCTTTCGATACCTTAAAGGTACTGTTACAGTGGGCTTGTGGTATCCCAAAACCATATCTTTTAACCTTATTAGTTATTCGGATGCTGATTTTACGGGATGCAAGGTCGACCGTAAGAGTATGAGCGGCACGTTTCATTTATTAGGCGAGGCTCTAGTCTCATGGTTTAGCAAGAAGCAGAATTCTGTCGCACTATCCATAACAGAAGCTGAATACATTGCAGCTGGTCATTGTTGTGCACAAATTCTGTGGATAAAGCAAACCCTTGCAGACTACAACCTATCTTTTCCTATATTCTGTGATAACACTAGCGCTATCAACCTTACTAAGAACCTTATATGTCACTCCCGCACGAAATATATTAAAATTTGTTACCACTTTTTGCGTGATCATCAACAACACGGCACTATAAACTTAGAATTTATTGACACTGATCATCAGCTGGCAGATTACTTTACAAAACTACTATTCGAAGAGCGATTCAACTTTCTTTGTCGTGAATTAGGAATTTTGGATGAAACGGTTATTCATTAAATTGATCTGCATAAATATCGATTATGTCATGTATCTTTATGGTGACTTTGCTATGGGTACAAGCCGAAAGGGTCCTTCTGCCAACAAGGCATAAAAGCCTAAGCGATACGGTGCACTAGTCTTCGAACTACCGGTAGCTGGGATCCGGCCCCTACAGCTACCCTATGGCAATTTTATCGTAATGATTGTTGTCATAACTCCTTGTTTATTATATGGTTCAACCTTGTTTATAACTTAGTTAATTCAAAATTTTCTAAATTCAAATCCATTTATTTCATTCAAGGTTTCTCTCACAATCACAATTTTTGATTTTCATCAAACATTTGAAATTCTTCTAACTTTGCCAATCCATTTTTTTACCACTTAGCCATTTTTAACTACTTTGAGTTCTGGCCTCAGCACCCAGAACTCGGGCTGAACTCTGCCTCACACAGAGTTTGGGCCGAGTTCGGTTTACTGATTCCAGAACTTCCAATTGCTCTCAGCCCTCCATCTATTTTGATCCTATGGTCCAGGATCAAACCGATAAGCCGACCCTATATTCATATTTTTGGGAATTCCTTCTCTCTCTTCTCCATTACCACCTCTAAACCTTCTCCAACTTCATCTTCTCCAAACCCTAATCCTAGAATTATTAATCTAGTGTGGTTTTCTTTCCCAAACTCAAGGAGCATAGCATTTGGATCCTTCTCTTCCATATTCTACTACTCTCTTGAGGTATAACTCTTTCTCTTTCTCCATCTCAAATTTCAAATTCTTATCATTATCAATGGCACCTAGGTTGTTCAATAGGGGAAAGAGGGCTAGAACCGAGGGTGCTTCCTCTTCTAACCGTCCTCCTCAAGATGTTCAACCCATTCATCCAATTTTTAATCCACCCCCACACCTAATGACCCCAACACATTCAATGATTGAATTTTTGTTCCATTGGAAGCCTCCAATGAATGGTTCAATGACTTTCGTTCAAGGAGTGTGCATGCGGGTCATCCCATCAATTTTATACTATTTTCTAGATATGGCACTTTGTTTCATAATCTTTGTCTCAATGAGTTAGTTTCTACATCTTCACTCATATACTTGAATGCTATCCAAATGTTTTACTATAATTTCACATTTGACGACACACGAATCTATTCTCGTGTCGCCAGAATTGACATCTTTTTTCATGATTTTGAACTTGCGGAATATCTTGAGATTCCGGAACCCAACTCTTGGGAAAAACTTATCGATGTACGCAAGTTTCAATTTTCCGATGGGTCGTCCCTTGAGAGTTTTAAGGATGATTTGTGTACTCCAAACACTCGTCCACGCAAGTTACTTGCAAAATTTCTTAACCCATATTTCTATGAACTTCGTCGTATCGTCTTCTCCACGATCTTGCCCAAAGCAGGATCGACTGATGAAATTTCTTATTTTAAGATCTCTGCACTCTATCACCTTCACTTCTATATCCCGTTCAACCTTCCATGCACTATGATGGACTGGATGATTAGTGCCCGGAAGAGACCTCGATCATTGATCTATGCACTCTATTTGCCAATGGTCTTTCGTGCGTTCCATGTTCCTCTTGATGAGTGTCAGTTCCTTCCAGCCCCTACCTTTCTGTCTAAGGCAAGACGGCTTCTAGAAGCTGTCGAGTCTCCTGCTGAGACCGAGCATTCCAGGTCTGATGCTCAGGCTGATGCACCTGTTCTTGGGCAACCTGCGCCCGAGCCACCTGCTACTCTCGAGTCTATCCAGACCATGCTGTACGATCATTTTATGTTGGAGGATGACTGCTGGACCTAGCTCGATTATCGTACCACTTTGCAGATGAGTGCCATCAGTAACTCATTGCATGACATCCGGTACACCATGTCTCGGCATCCCACTATGCCCCTTCCTATGGAGCAAGATCCATCTCGCGCCGGTTACCGTATCGACGACTCCTGGGTCATGCAATATCTGTATCCGGATACATCTTTTGTGGATCCTCGTCGTTCTGATATTGATCCATCTGACCCCGCTGGACCATCTCGTGCTCCATGATGGATGTGGTTACGTACCTACTGCTGCTACTGCTGATGATCTTGTTTAGTGTTATGCTTTATGGACTTATGCTTATGTAGTTTTCTTTTCTTGTATGAGTACATTTTTAGTTTATGTGGATCTTTAAATTCTATCTGCGGTTATTCTATTATTCTCTTTTGCCCTAAATTGTGTGCTTGTTGTTAATCCTATATACAGTCTTCTGTCGGTCTATTTGGTGTTCATTTTTTTAATAAATGCCAAAAGGGGGAGATCTATTTGATATTCATATTTCTATCATATTGTGTGATATCTCTGTTTTGGAGGAGATAATGTATATCAGGATAAGGCACATTGGTTTACAAAGAAGCTATGTTTATGGAGGAGCTACTATTATGGGGGAGCTACTGCATTCTATGCTTGTCTACTCCTTTCATCTTGTGTCCAGGTATGAAAATTGAATATACAAATATTATTTTTGTGAATTATCAATATGGGGGAGATTGTTGACCCAAATCACTGTCAACCAAATATTGACGAATTGACAATATGATACTTGTCATAATTCAATATGACACATCAAGACATAACTCAGTGGAAAACGGACGTTGTCTCTCTCCTGCAGCATACTCATTTTTAGAGTCTGTACTATTTTATATTTATTGAGTCTAGCAAAATGTAAACTGAGTAGTACTGGGTATTCTTGGCTTAAACCCTATCTCCAAACAAACCCAAAGCTCCACCAAAGCCAGACTTAGCCCACAATGGCCCAACTGAACTTTCTGTCAGCATGGAGATAGAGTTCGGGCCGAACTCTGCCTCCACACAGAGTTCGGGCCGAACTTTGTCCCCTGAATTTTAGGACCCTAATTTTTAGGGTTTGTTGTATGCTAGTTGTCCAACAGCCAAAAGTTTGAATTCTTGACACAGAATTCTGGCCGAATTCTGCCTATCCCAACTAGTATAAATAGGCCTTGAATTCTCTCATTTTCAATCATCCAATTATCTTCTCTTCTCTTCTCTTCTCTATAAGCCTCATACAAGCCTTAACCTTCTCATCTACTAGCCACAAACTTCCTAAGCCTAAAAGTGCTCAGTGTTATTCTGTTAGAAGTTTGTACAAGAGTTAAGAAAGTCGCTTGAAAAATTCCAAGCATCGCCACAACGATCTTTTTAAGAAGTTGACGTGCTATTCTGAAGAAAAGGCACGAGGTGTAACTACTATTTCACAAATAGTAAATTTAATCCAGAGCTAGAGTTCGCAGGCCTGGACTAGTCCTCCACGAGAGAAACCAGATTAAAAATGATTATGTTTGCGTATGCTCTCTTGATCTCTTTATTTTCGCATTTACTACTCTGATTATTTATTGTTGGTGATAAGCGTTAAATTTTATTTGGTCATTATTGTTATAAACTCTATTCACCCCCTCTAGAGTTGCCTATCTGTTTTTCAGCTTTAGTCTTCTCGGGGTCGACATGGATGCTTTTTGCAGTGATAATAAAGTCCAAGAACTTTTTACGGAAAATCCTAAGGAAAGATTTGGCGGGGATCAACTTGAGCTAATGTGCCCGCATGAGATCGAAGACTGTCTTCAGATCTTAGAGGTGATCACCTCAAAGACGGCTCTTGACGACAATATCGTCAATATAGCATTCGATTGTTTTACGGAGGTGCTAGCAGAAAATGGTGCTCATAGCTCTTTGGTACGTGGCACCTGCATTCTTCAGGCCAAAGGGCATTATTGTATAGCAGTAAACCCCCTTCGAAGTCCTGAACGACGTGTGTTTTTTGTCGTCTGGGAATATCTTGATCTGGTTATAGCCTGAGAACCCGACCATGAAGGACATGCGTTCGAAGCCACATGTGTTGTCGATCATTACGTCGGTAATCGGGAGTAGAAATTCATCATTCGGGCAAGCAGAGTTGAGATCCCGAAAGTCAATGCAGATCTGAATCTTTTCGTTCTTTTTTGTAACGAAAACGATATTAGCCACCCAGTCTGGATGTTGCTCTTTACGAATAAATCTGCTGTCTAGGAGCTTATCTACTTCTTTGTCGATAGCGTCCATGATGTTGGGACGGAAGCGTCGTTGTTGCTGCTTAACGGGCTTTGCGTCAGGTAAGATATTAAGCTTGTGCATTGCGACTTGTGGGTCGAGTCCCGGCATGTCTTCATAGCTCCAGACGAAGACGTCGATGTATTCTTTGACAGTTGGACCAAAGATTCTCGGTCCTTCCCTACTAAGCTCTTGCTGATGAAGATAGGTTTGGATGAAGATCCATCCCCAAGGTCGATCTGCTCGACTTCGTCTTCAGTAAGGGGTTCCCGTAGTTCAAAGCGAGATTCCCATTGCACGCCTAGACGTTGAGCCCAGGGTTCTTCTTCGAAGAACTCTATTATTTGATTGTTGTCTTCATCTTCTGAAGGATGTGCAGATGTCATGTTAGCTGACAGCACCTTCCTAAAGATTAGGCCGACGCTGGTGTCGGAGTCCCAAGTTGAAGCCTTAGACGAGTAAGAATGTGCGACGTCTTCTGCTTCTGAACTTTCTGGGGTTGTTGGTGGTGTGATGTAGCCTACCCCCTGTCGATTACGGTGATAATAGTCTTATGGATTCTTTTTCGGAACAGGGAGTCGTAAGGAAACCCTGACCGCTTTTCAGGTTGTAGCCCATTTTTTGGATGAGTGACTTGGCTCGATCATTGTACCGGTAAATTTGCATTCTGTTGGTGTCGGGTTCTGGCTCCATCGGTGGAAGGTCTTGGTGACGCACGACTTTGCCGAAGATGATAGGTTTTTTATCCTGATTCCGAGGCAGGACTATATAATAGACTCCTTGGTACAAGACGACTCGATTTACATGATTAACAGTCGTTATTTGTGTTTGTAACGACTGTAGAGCATTATCTAAAATATACATGATATTCGAATGTGGAAGACTAGAATAATTGAAAGACACCCTTTTATTGATAAAATATGGGATCTTGTCCCTAGGGATTACATCATCAAGGGATGGTGCATCCACATTGGCGGATATGTACTTTTCTAGTTCTTCGTCAATGAGTACAGGAGCAGCCTGAGGTGGTTCGGGAGAACCTATTGGGAGCTTGGCCTTTGTCGGCTCTGGTGCCAATAGAGATACACGGGCCTTCTCTTGAAGCATAAGAGGGGATGAAGATTAATGAGGTCTGCCTTTAAGCCGCACATTGAGAGGTGCCTCAGTTGGTGTTCTGGTGACTGGTGTCTTCCCACATAGTTTTGCTACGAGAGGCGCCGTCACTTGGGGATGCTTTCCCTTGAGTCATATCTTCAAGGGGGCTTTATTGGATGCTCCGCCTAGAGAAGTTGGTGCCCTCCTGCGAAGTTTGACCACTATAGGATATGGTGTTTGAGGCGGCTTCCCCTTGAGTCACACTTTAAGGGGGGCATCGATTATCATTTCTACCTCCAAGTCAGCTTCGGCTTCGACTTCATCATCGGCATCATTAGCTTCATCTTTGAGATGAATTGAATTGTACAGATCAGAGTCGGTGAAGAAGGCCTCAATCCCTCTGAAAGGATCGACATCAGCGAACTCCGTTTGGACTATGCCGTTGGTGGATACGTACTTTATATATTGATGGAGAGTAAATGGCACCACCATGTATTCGTATAGCCACGAACGTCCCAACAGGATGTTGTAGTTGACGTCTGCATCTACGACATAACAAGTCACCTCGGTCTGGAAATCACCAATATGACACTTTAGTCGGATCTTGCCTAGCGACACATTCTTGCTGGCGTTGAAGCCACTGATTGTAGTATGAGACGCTGTCAGAATTTTGCGTTGGGTTTCCCAACGTCTGAAGCATTGTCCGGGAGATGATGCTGAGAGAAGACCCCGGGTCGATCTGCATCCGATCCACCTTGATGGCCCTAACATACCTTGTGTAATATAGCAGTCTGTTGTGTCGGTTGTTCTTGAGTAGCATGTCTTGTTGAGTGAATGTGATGTTGGGGATGATCTCGCCCTAACTATGGCAGTGTGGACATGCTGTTGGATCATCCTCAATCTGCTTGACCTAACTGATGAAAGACTCAGCATCCTTCAGGGCTTCGCAGAGAGCCTCCCGAGTATCTTTAGATAGACGGAGGAGCTCGAACAAGGACAGCCGAGCTGGAGTACGGGCAAATTGTGCCAGTATGTCAAAGTTGTGGGGTTTGGTTAATCCCGAAGCGTTGTCTCTTCGTAGAGGCCTGTCGAAGCGGGCCTACTTATGCTTCTGTTTGTCAACTGCTAGAAGTTGGGAAGAACCTTCACCTTGAGCAACTGAGGTGGTGACGGGAGGTTCCACTTCGATAGGGGCTTCCTCAGGCTGAGCGTTCTACTATGAATGTAGTTGTACAGGAAGTGCCTCCTTGGGAGAGGAGGTCACCATTCGGCAAGACTTGGTCTTCTTGCCTTTAGCTTTGGAGGTAGAATGTACCCCCGTTGAGTCAGTTCTGGAGCGAGATCTAGGTGAACCAACATGATCTACCCCCGAGATGTAGTGACTGGAATCAGTCCACTCGCGTTGTTACGAGTCGACGAAAGGTTGACCACCTCCAATGTCGCCTTCGGAATGGGGACAACACAATCTTGAGTTGTAGTAGGCGGTAGGGTGCCGAACTGGAGCAAAATCATATTGGCCTAGACTGTCTTTTCCTCGTAATCGACTGAGATAACATTCGCATTGATCTTGGGTTATATGTAGTTCTTGAGGATGTAGCAATCTTGAGTTGGATGTCCAATGAACTGATGATAGTGACAGTACATCGGGTCGCCTACTCTGCCCACTTTGTCGGGACGCTTTGGATCAGGTAACTTGATCTAGTCACTCTGTTTTAGCATCTCAAAGAGTTGTAAGGTGTCCTCGTCGTTGAAGGAGTAGAGCTCCTTCGATCTCGGTACAGGTGGAGGCTTCTGAGAGGGCCCCTGTGTGCTCTTTGAAGCATTGACAGTCAATGCCTGCTTCCCTTTTGCCTCGCGCCCACTATTGCTGGTAGCAGGCCATTTTTCTTTGTCATCAAAGGCGGAGAAGTTAACCCCCAGAAGGCGAGCATTACGTGCCTTCTTCTCAGCAGCTTCGGCCCCGATGATCCAATCAGGAGGCTGGGCAAAGTCAAGCCAGAGCTTGATTGCAGGAGTCATGTTCATGCTGCAGGCATCGATCAGTGCATGTTTTGGCATACCCGGAGGCAATATTAAGCATGCTTGTCAGAAACATTCGATAAAGCCTCGAACAGTCTCCTTCTCTGTCTGGCGCACTTCTATAAGAGATGACATGGTCATGTCCTTTCTACCGTCGTAGAATCGGTAGAGGAAGAGGCATGTCAAGTCATCAAAGGATGATATAGAGTGGTCAGGAAGACTGCAGTATAAGTCGTAAGTGACTCCCTTCTTTTCCCCGACAAATAGGCTGGTGAGTAGGGCATCTTCCTTTGGAAGATGTACCGTTTGAGATAGGAAGTAGGTCCAATACCGACGAGGAGAATCCTTTCCATCATATGGCGTCAATGTTTGTGGTTTATACTTGGGAGGGTAAACCACTTTGTTCCATGCAAGTGGGTAGGATTGCGAGATTTCGATCTTCTGACATTCTTCCTACTTTTTTCGTGCCTCAAAGCGCTCGTGCAGACCTCTGCTAATATCAACCAGCTCTTTTGTAGAACTGAGAGCCAGTGAGGGCGGTAAGGTATGAAGCTCGACATTTAAAGGAACCGACATCCGAGGTGCAGTGTGATTATCTGCACCCAAGGATACCCGTTGAGGGGGTATACTTGATTCTCTATTGGCTTCTGGATCGGGACTAGTGAAAACAGGTGCACTTGCTAATGGTTGAGATGCTAGAGTGGTCCAAATCTCAAATACTATCTGAGTCAAGAATTGCATGGTGGTAGAGATGGTTTTGAGGCCCCCCTCCAGGGTGTCCATGCGATGCATGAGGCACGGGGCTGGAGTGTCTAGTTCCTCTTCATCACCACCCCCTGCCATGTAGGCTGGCACGATATGGGCGGAGGTGGATGGATTGTTGAGGCTTTGCTTTCGATCTCACTCTCCTGTAGGAGAGTTTCCTCTTCTGAGGCCTCGTACTGGCTACCCCAGCTATTTTGGGGTCGGTTCCTTGGAGAACATCCTCATCTTCAAGTGGAGGGTTGTAATGGATAGCAGGCGTTTGATCACTCCCAGCTGATGCTTCCGTAGGAACCTTCTTTCTTGATCGGGTGATCTCTAATACCCCTGAGGAGGGGACTATCATTTTGCTTTTCCTCGGCTAACTTTTGGACGGTACTGCTGAGGTCAAGGGATTAGTGGTTGTCTTTCTCCCCAATGAATGGGAGTTGGAAACAACATGGCAAGAAGCTTCCTTAGGCTCTGACTCATCTTCAATTGGTATCTTCTTTTCGAGACGACGTCGGATGGGTACAACAAATTACAGTCGCTGGAACACAGTCTGCCTTGATGATGGAGCCGTTGTTTTACAACAACAGCAGTTGATGGTGACCTTGGCACAAGCGTGCCCCGCGAGGGGCATATCGTGCTTAATGGTCAGTTCTCTTGATCTACGTTTGTGAGTGATCATATTACACAAATTATGAGGGAAGAGTTTCACTTTCACACCCCCTTCAGGCGCAAGGCAAGGCCAACCGCCGGGGTGGTCATGCGAATGTTGTGCCCCCTGATCCAGTTCCAGCGCATGAGATACACCCAGAACATTGGCAGGGGAGAAACATGTACTGCGACTTGAACCCACTTCATGCGCACAACCCACATGGGTGCATGGGTTCAAAGTCACAAGTTTTGTCTCGCACGACTTGGTTTGAAGCGCAGAAGATGAGGCCAAGAGAAATGGGGACTTTTAGAGTCGGCTCATATCTGGTACAAACGCACCCGAGTCGACTCTGTACAGTTTACCATCAGCAGCACGCATGATTTTGAGTGCGCATCTCCGGTTCATTGTTGGTGTAGCACATTTGGGGAGCATGGCCCGTGCTATCTTGGATTTTTTATACCAGCCCATGAAGGTGCATAGTACTCAGAATCCAACTTATCTTTGCCACAACAGCGAGTGATCCTGTCAAAGACGAAGGTCCTCTTATGTACGCCAGAGTTCATGCAGGGGAAGTTGGATTTGCCTTTGTTTCGTCGGCACATCTTCTTCGACTGGGAAGAGGACAACTAAGGAATGTAGTCAACACTGCATTTATCTTGCAGATGTGCTGCACTGGCGGGCGCATCTTGCTTACTGAGAACGTCAGTAGGAAGGGTAGGCTGTGGTGGCACGTCCCCTTCAGTGGTGGTGCTCGGCACATCTCCTTTGCTCATCCAGACTTGGCAAGTCTTCTTCGGCTTTGGCGGCCACTTCGAAGGACTTGCGCTGCCTTCAAAGATGAACACCTCATACGCCTATTGACTGAGGCACACCATGAGTGCCTTGTGGGAGGATCCAAGCTTGATGTCGTCGAATTACGATACGACTTTCTCGTCAGAAGAGAAAGAAGTCCCCAGCAGAGTCGCCAGCTTGTTCGTCATTAAAAATGCGACAAGATCTTTTTGATTGATAAACCTTAGCATTTCAATTACAAACAGAACAGTATACAATGTAGGACTTAGACTTAGTCCTAGAAGTACACTTTTGTTTTATCTGGGAACTGTATCGGTGGAGCGAGTGGTAATACATTGACTCCGTTGACGATCTGACGACGATCTTGGACTCTATGAAGGTCTGGGTTGCTCTGGATGCCGGAGCATTTTGAGGAGAAGAAGACGTTAAGTGTCTCTCTTCTCGTTTCTGTCTGTAGATATGATCTTCGTTTTTTGTAGGAGAAGGAATGATTCTACTATTTATAGGCTGTAGACTGATCTGCTCATGCGCGCATATGTAGGATACGTATGTACGTGGGAATGCCACATGGCTGATGCTGTGGGGCACATGGAAGATGCACCCTGAGTCGGAGCTAAATATGCTGAATTGCTCTGTTGGGCTGAGGTGGAGCTGACACTTGGCAGTCACAAAGATTCGTCTGTTGTTGAGATCTTGGGTGGTTAGCACCCATTCTTGAGCAGAACTGAGTTAAAAGACATGTGGCACATGTTTGTGGCACAAAGATCTCAGATTTTGTGGGGGCATCATCTGTCAGGATGTGCCTAGGATCTGGCGCATGGAGCGACTCAATCTATGACTTTTAGTGGTCATAGACAAGTCTGGGGATATGGCTTCTGAGGCGCATACAGAGCTTTGGGTGCATGGCTGAGGAGGCACATGCAGAGACTTGGCTTTTGTCTTTTGGGATCAGGAGTAAGTCGGGGGTACATGGCTTTTGAGGCGCATGTAGATTTCTGGGCACATGGCTGTGGAGGGCATGCAGATGATCGGTCGGCCACGTGACAAAGCTGTAGCCGACAAAAGCAAGTCTTGATGATGCTGACGTAGTCAGCTCTTCTTTTTCTGCAAAAGCTACCAACTGCTCAGTCGTTCTTTTAACTCTGTCACATAGCTTAAATGCTTGCTGGATGACGAGCTTCGTGTGGGCACATTGATCTGTACTCCACTAGGCGCATGGGTCTATGTTCCATTGGGCGTATTTGGTATGGTGCGCATAGTGCTGACGGTACATCTGCCACATGGCGCATCTTCTTTGGCCCGTCTATTGATTTCTTCGAGGCGTTTGATGGCTATTTTAGTTGGCTGAATTTGAAGAGGCATATTTATCGACATTAATGTCAATTCATTATACAGAATATGAGGAGACTGCCACTTAGCGCATGTGCGAAGGTTGCCCCAGCCTATAAATAGCTTTGTGAAGATTTTTTTTTCTCATTTCAATTAGCTTTCCTTTATGGAGACGAACTCGATCGCTCCTCTGCCTTGGCGAGTTGACGATGAACTCCTTCCGAAGAAGAAGATGTGCCGGGTTGGTATTTTCACCATCGGCCTTATTTTCGTACAAGCCTATGAAAGTGTCTGTTGCATCCAAATATTGAGATCGTCGTGTCCCGACACAGGCTGAAGGTGCCTGTTGCATCGAAAGATCGGGACGATCGTGTCCCAATTTTTGTTATGCTGGAGCCGCAAGTCGGGGCTGTCGTACCCTGATTTGGTTAGGCTAGAAGAGCCACTCCTTCTGCTAGAGTGCCTGCATGCTGACGAGGAAGTGATTCGCTCTGACTATGCATGGGGATGCGCCTATGTTGAGATGCTGGAATGATGCACCTGGCTGTTGCATCAGAGTGATGCGCCTGGCTGTAGCTTTTAGGCTTTTTCTTTCTAATAGAATTTTCTTTGTAAAAGAGTTTTGGACATGTAATAGACTTTCATATGAAATAAAAGCCTAACTTTAATGTCTCTACTTCTTTGTTGTTTTCTATTGTGCCAAGTGTTCTGTTGAGTTTTCTGGCGCATGTTGATTTTGGGGGCGCATGGGAGTTAGGGCGCATAGAAATTCTGGCCTGAGATGTGCTTGAAATTCCATGCTTCTACAGTATTTGCTTGTGGTGGGGAGTGATGTGAGGGGAGCAATTTTAGGGAGAGTTGCTACAAAGAGGGAAAGAATAGGGGAGTGATGTACGGGTGTGGAAGAGAAGCAAGGAGTGGGAGAAGTAGTCCAGGGGGGTTGAGTGGCTGTGTGTGGTTTGTTTATTTATTATTCATTTAAAAGGTTGAGTTTTACAGCCTTTCCTCCTTAGAAAAATTTCGTCCTCGAAATTTCAAAGATAAGGGCCGGGGTACAATCATGTCTCAAATAAGTAAGGATATTTCTTCTTCAACTGCCTCATGTCTAACTATACTAACTGTCCAATAGCAAATCTATGAAGTGCATTATCTTAATCAATCCAACCACTATTCTCAAATAATATTTTTCTTCCTTAGAAAAAATTGGTCACTCTAGTCCACGAGGATGGATTTTTGCTTTCATCCCTGAATTGTCAATCACTGTCATAATCTTGAAAATTTTGTCTTCCCACCTTTTCTTACTAAACACATATAATTTTTCCTGCAATGTATTTTGTACTTCCTTCAGCTTGCTAATATATATCCAAAATTAAACTCTATGTCATACCATACATGTGTTCCAATTATGTTCTTATACATCTTATTCGTTCCTGACCAAACTATTATAATTTGGTACACTCTGTCTTATCTTAATACTCTAGTATCAAGCCTCATTAACTCAATATCACATTTAAAATTTAACATCACGTTTCAATACTCCAATTTGTCATGATCCTTGAAATTCTTATCATTCCTTGTTTATCTATTATATTCATATGTAATCACTCTGTAATTTATTTAGACGTCTATTTTCACCAACATGTATATATCTTGATTCCAAATACTCATTTACCTATTTGATCCCGAATTTCTCGATAAAATTTAATTATCCTGTTTAAGCTCGAATCCTTCGTCTTGATTTTATCATATCATTTTGAACAAACTTTTCTCTGTTAAAAAATATATCTTATTACATCTCCCAACCTTGTATTATTCACAATCCTTCTATCTCTGGTTTCTGATTTATAATCTTTTGTACCCTTCAATTCATACTATTTCCATCCTTAATTAGTTACACCTTAAGTCCAAAATTTCTTGTTTCGGTCATCCTTTATATATCTTTTGATTCATCATACATCTTCCTAAAGTGCATCTTCATGCTTATCATTTAACAACCTCTAATCTACAATGTCAATTTGCTTGTTATTCACATCATTAATTATCCCTTCTTTGATTCAAATCACAAGTGTTCATATTTATCTCATCTTTATTCCATAATTCATGTACTCTATAAATCCCTACTATAAATTGTTCCAAATTTAAATCATCAGGCATGATCGAATTCTAGGCACGATCACTAGGTGCAATGATAAAATATAGGCACGATCAGAATTATCTAGATATGATCTGAGATAGAGTTGGAATATTGTTGTGATCAAAATCATTTTAAGCACGAGAAAAATCTAGGTACGATTAAAATATGATCATAAAATAGAGGAAAATCAAATGAGGTCTCGTAAAACAGAAAAAACAAAAAAGAAACAAACGTCAACAGTTTATTGAGAAGGCAGAAAGTAATGAAAGCTTCTAAGATGAGGGACTAAATTTTTTAAATCAAATTGGAATAGGGTATATGAGTTTGTGTCTCCGAAAAAATTAACAAGTTGTATGATAGTAGGATAGCGAGGGTGATTAGAATAATATATCTATGATAGGAATGTAATCGAATAAGATATTTTCATTGAGGACTGAGTGATGATCAAAGGGGATAGAAAGAATATCGTATCACTATTTCAACGGTCAGCAGATAGGATATGCATGAAAAAATGGCTTATAAGATAACCATCTTATTAATATACATGCAAAAACCAATCTCTAACTCGCTAAACTAACTGAACTCTCAGTATCTACATAAAATTAAGGTAGCTGCCAAGGTATTAAAACTAAATCTATTTGGAATCATTGATCATCTAAATCAAATTTCCATCCGTCGTTGTATGTAACTCGTATACCAAATGTATTTCAAATTTCAAGTATTTCTCTCGATCAAATCATTTTACAGACATCAATTTTCAGTTGTCAGCCATTCTTCCAAAACTGACTACATCAAAGTCACAATCTTCACTTGTCATAGTAAATCCTTAAAATTTTTTTTAAGTTGATCCATGATCTATATTCGAAAATTTCTAATTCTTGAAATTAATTGACCATATTATAATCACAATTTTAATCTTTAACCATGCACCTATCAATCGTTCTCATCCAAACACTTTAACAAAAATATCACAAAATCTCAATCATTCTTACCATAACCAATATGAGTCTCCAAGGTTTGGAAGAAATTGCAAACTCAATTGCTCCTTTCTAAAGTTGCATGCCAATGGTCTTATCTCAATTCCTCATTGCTTATTCCTTCTCTAGAACCTATCATTCCATTGCTCATGATATTCCTTCCATGGTTATATCCGTCCCTTCTGGGTACAATAGTCATCTAATCATAAAAGTTGATCCCCGTCAAGTGTTCTTTTACTTGATCATCATATTCTCATATCTATATATTATCCAAATTCACTTCCTCCATGGGAGAACCTTACAAAATCCTTGACTTTTCTCGCTAACTCTGCCTACGTCTTCCTCTATCTTCCATAACTCTTCCTTTAATCATAAAATTCAAAATCATCAAATACCTAAGACTTCATCCAAATGAATACCAAACTCTATTCTTCCAAAAATTAACTTTCATATGCTTGACAAATCCTATCTCAGTAATCTTACATAACTACTTTCTAAAATTGAAATCCTCAAAATTTTCTGAAATTATAGCATAAGGAAAATATGATCTCATGAAGGATATCTACCAAAATTAAGAGTATAACTAGAAATTTATCATCAAGATAATTACTGCAAGATCCTCATTTCATAAATCCTTTTAACTTCTCTATGGTGATTGGTCAACCAGATATTTTACTACGATATAATACTCCTTTAACCATCCTTTGAATGTTTAGGTACAAACATAAGCAAGGTAACCTACGAAACTATAAGCAAACAAAAATAGATATTATAAATAGATAATTTTGGCTATATATTGTGACATGGTAAAACCAGTCTAAGTGCTCTAGTTGTTTCTACAGTCTATTTTTTCTAAAGTCATAATTAGACCTAAGTCAGATTGCAGGACTGCATGCTGGTTTAGACTAATTTGACTAGACCAATTTGCAGAACTGGACCTGCATGGGCCACCACTAAAAATATGTTACGATCCGATCCCAATATACTGGGTCCAGTCGGACCATGCCCAGCCTGCACCTTTGTGAGACGGCGACAGTAAGCTGTATCAAGCAGTAAGAACACCAGAAGATAATTCTAAATGCAAGGATAAAATAACTTTTATTGAATCTGGAAATTAAAGCTGAGAGTCTAGATGAATCAAGCACACAAAAGCAAATAAACATTCTGGTTACTACATTGGTTCTTATTACAAGTAGGAAAGAAAATAAATTAAACCACGACACAACTAGTAGTCTTGGGCTCCCTGGTGAGGTTCAGCTACCTCGTCAGGACTCAGATCGGGTCCGTAGAAGGAACTAAAAGCAAGATCTTCGTCGTCGCAGTCACCTAAAAATGTTGGTCTCCAGTCAGGAGGGGAGCAAGAACATATATCCACATCCAACATTCTAAATTATAATAATAAATGATGTAAGATAGTTTAAAAGTATTATATATTTTTTCTCGATAATAAGAAAGAAGTCAACGCAGGTAAGAAATCTCAAGAGCTACAATGATGCAATCTAAAATGAGTCAATAGTATTTTTGAGCATATAGCAGATCTATGACCGACTGGTAGATTCAATGTGTATGCTAACATTTTGGCCAAATGATAGTATACGGTACGGCTCAACCCCTGTGCAGTAGGGGTTAGCGCGAGATAGGCAATATCAATAACAATGGCTTTGGTCACATATGCTATACTACTCCCCCAATCCCTGAGTTAATGAGTCAATCAAACAATCAATATAGGGTCCGAGAGGGATCCCCTGTGAATCGGTATCGATACAACATACATAGTCCTACTGATGCTGCATATTTAATTATTAAATAAAATATTGACATGAATGGTATAAAACTTGCCTTGGACTTTTCCCCGGTGTTGAAGGTAACGACATGAAGGTATCAGTTAAAGTCCGGGATTTGAATCTACATTAATTAATATTCTGTTTAGAAATTAGTCCAAGGATTTTAATTATTAAATAAAATATTTAATTTACTAAAATATCGCTTAAAAATATGTTTATATAATACGATAAGATTACTAACCAATTTAATGGTTAATTTACGAAAACAATTTTTTATCCAAAATAAATACATATATATTTGACCTAAATCACTATTTTCTATATTAAAAATATATTTTTGATATGTAACTATTTGTTTTGAAACTAATTTAATAATTAATAATAAATCATAAATTAATGACAATAATCCTAATAATAATTAAAATAACGTTATTCCTACGTTATTCGTATTTTAGCGTAAATAGTTAACTCTAATTAACCACTAAATAGTATAACAACCTAATAATATTCTAAATGTCACAATAATTAAAGATAGCTAACTCTATTACAATACCTAAGGTTAATTAGGAAACTATAATTAACTATCCCGGAACTGACAGAGCTTTATTCTGTCAATTTCGGTCGAAATAGGAACAAGTTTATAAACTGTAAAAATGTACAGGGAGTCAGGTTTTACCAAAAGGTTGATGACAGAGCATCGAGGGGAGGCCTCAGACACAAAATGTGGGTACGCGGAACGCGGAGCACGCGGGGAGTGCACGCACGTGAACGGATCGACGCTGACACGCGAGAGACTAAACGCGGGACGCGCGCTTGGCACACGAAAACCGTGAATGAAGTGCTGGCCGGATGGGGACAGCCGGCGAGGCGGCGTGGTTGGAGCTACTGTGCGTTGGTGTGTGCACACGGGAAATGCACTGGTGGCACGTGCGGCTGCTGGTACGCGCATGGCAGCTGACGCGTGCAAGAACGGCCGGCGTGGGTCTCCGACGGTCGACGGGAGGCGGCAGATCAGGGGGAAAATGAGAGGGAAGGTGTTGGTGTTAGTGTGTGTTTTTTTTGTGTTGTGGAGAGGGAAGAGAACGATGTTGGTAAGGATGAGTGTTGGGTTTGGAAGAAATGAAGAAGGAAGATTGTGTTTGCTTATGGTGGGGAGTAATGTGAGGGGAGCAATTTTAGGGAGAGTTGCTACAAAGAGGGAAATAATAGGGGGTGGTGTATCGGTGTGGAAGAGAAGCAAGGAGTGGGGGATGTGGTCTAGGGGGGTTTTGTGGCTGTGAGTGGTTTGTTTGATTTTTTTAAAATTCTTTTAAAAGGTTGGGTTTTACATTTGTACTTGATGACATAACATATGCACAAGCACATCGATATGTGCTAGTCAACACCGATTCAATTGCACCATTTTGAGAGTAAGTATGAAACGTTATTAAGTTTTTTTATTTTTGTAGCCATTTAAGACATTACATAATGATATGCTGTATTTCTATTACAGTGCTCATCGTATGTCAATTAGGAGTAATTTTTGTTTTATACCTATTAAGTTTTTGTATTTTTGTAGCCATTTAAGACATTACATAATGATATGATGTATTTCTATTACAGTGCTCATCGTATGTCAATTAGGAGTAATTTTTGTTTTATACCACATGATGTGGACCGTATTCATAATAAAACATTTCATGTATGATTTAAGGATTATGTAAGTAAAATACATATTTAAAATCTTATACCGTTAGCTAGATTACCTCCTAAGTGACTTGCATATTTTTTTCCCTTTGAAATAGGTGACGAAGTTGATCAAGGCCACTAACGCAGAGATATCACAAGAAAATTGGATGTTAGCTATGGCCCCCTCAAAAAAGCAAAAAGATGTCACATGATATATTATAAATGGTGTTCAGTATCAGACAATGGCTCACGAGAAGAAAAGAACCACACAAAATAGTATAGTCATTTTAAAGGCAATGGCTGAAAGTTATGCAAGTGTAAGAGATAGAAATCCTACATTTGGAGATGTTAATTTATGAAGAATTTTGACAGACATCAATGAGCTATATTATTCTAAAGAGTATAGGTTTATTTTATTCAAGTGTGACTAGGTTGACAATAGTAGAGGTCTCATCGAGCAAGATGATTTTGGATTCACGTTAGTAAACTTATGTCGTTTGATGTATACTCGGCAACAAATAACAGATGAACCTTTTATACTAGCATCTAGGGCAAAACAAATATTTTACGTTATAAAACCCTTTTTTTCTTACAGTTTAATTATTTAACCTTGGCTTTGGCCCATCTCCTAACCAACCCAACCCGAACCCAAAACCCGTTTGATTTAACTACCGTTAACCCATGCCCTAGTCTTTCTACGATCCATTTTCTCAGCCGGCACCCCCACCCACGTATATCTCTCCCTCTCCATTACGTAATAAACTCTAGAAACTCCTTCATCATCACAGAACCTTCCACCTTCCCAAACCCATCTTCTCTCTCTTCATACTTCTCCGATTCCGAAGCCGTTTCCATCCTAATGCTCCCCGCTACGCCCCGAACGCATCGACACCCCACTTGGGGGCATTTCTAACGCATCCGACCCGACCGGCCACCCTCGATCGGCCGTTCGCAGCTGCCACCGGCCTTGCAACCCCCCGTGTGGCGTTCTCCCGCTGCCGTCAGCCCTGTACAGGCCTTCCAAGGCAGCCCACGTGTCCGCAGCGCCTCTGCGCATGACAGCAAGCCGCTGGCCGCCCGACAGCACCTCCCAGGCCGCCTCCGTGCATAGGTACGCCGTCCAGGCCGCTTTCCGGCTGCACCAGCACCTGTGCACACTCCCGGTACGCGTCGTTTCTCGGCCGCGTCAGCGCGTTCCTGCGCCCCGTGCGCATGTTCCGCAAGTTCGTACGTGCACTCCCCGCGTGCGTACGTGCCCGCATGCATTCCGAGTCCGAGGCATCCCCTCGGTGCTCCGTCACAGCCTTCAATAAACCCCGTAACCCTCTGTTGGTTTCATAGAACCATTCATGTTCCGGAATAGCTAGTTTAGTTAATTTTCTATTTAGATTCGGTAATAATTGTTAGCATTTTAATTAGATGTTTAGCATTAATTGATAAATTAATATATTTTGAATTATCGACTACGTTAATTAAGAATAATGTCGTATTAAGTTATTTCAATTATAATTTCACTATTGCCATAATTTCACTATTGTCATTAATTGATAAATTTAGCTTCAAAATAATTAATTATATAGCAAAAATATATTTTAATATAGGAAATGATTTTTATAGACAAAACTATATATATTTATGTTTTAGGTTATTTTCGTAATTTAACCGTTACTCTGTTAATAAGTTTATGGAAATGAAAACTAGAAATAATAACGTATTTTTCTAATAAAACCATAATTTTAATAAAATGAGGTTTTATGTAATTTATTGTTAAAAATGATTATTCTTTACTAAAGAAATAGTATTAGTAAAATATTCGTAAATGTTTATTTAGAAATAATTAAATTAGATTTCAAATAATTTTGAGTTTTACGCAATATTTTCTATTAAAATAATGTACGATAAA
Source organism: Iris pallida (assembly GCA_029216955.1). NCBI lineage: Eukaryota > Viridiplantae > Streptophyta > Magnoliopsida > Asparagales > Iridaceae > Iris > Iris pallida. Next base: position 7,742,654 of record JANAVB010032618.1, on the reverse strand, counting down.
AATTGCTACTACTTTGATAATATCCAAAAATATATTATTTTCTGCCCTATTTACAAAATACTAATAAAATAGTTTTACCAAAATATTACATAAATAGATTATTATTTCGCTAATAAGAACGACAAAATGTCTATAATTAGCGTAGTTTTACGTTAGTGGTTTATTAGCCAATCTTGGTTTAAGTGCTAAGGACAGAATATTATTAATGTAGGTTCGGATCCCTGAACCCTAGCCGATACCCTTCTAGTTGTTTCTTTCCACGCTAAGGATACACCCAAGACAAGTTTCATATATTTCATGTTTGCGTTTTATTTAATAATTAAATGTAATGCATCAGTAGAATCATGTATTGTAGTGACTCTAATTTACAGTGGATCCCTCTCGGACTCCACATCGATGGATGAATTGATTGATTGTCTCATTGTCTCATTGACTCATTGACTCGGGAATTGATTGGGGAGTAGTATAACGTCTGTAACAAAAACCATTGTTTATCGATTACCTCTCTCGCGCTAACCTCTACCGCACAGGGGGTTGAGCCGTACCGTTTACTATTGTTTTGGCCAGAATGCTAGTATACACATTGCCTCTATCCAGCCGGTCACAGATTCTGTTATATACTCAAAAACACTATTGTAGATTGCATCATTGTAGCTTCTGGAATATTGCATGCGGTCTTTTATTATTATTTAGCAAAAATATATATGCTTTTTAAACTGTCTTGCATTCATTTATTATTATGTTAGAATGTTAGATGTAGAAATATGTTCTTGCTCCCCTCGTGACTGGAGACCAACATTTTTAGGTGACTGCGACGACGAAGATCTTGCTTTTGGTTCTTTCTACGGACCTGGTCCGAGCCTTGACGAGGTAGCTGAACCTGACCAGTGAGCACTAGATTATTAGCTGTGCCATCAGTTTAGTTTTTCCTTTCCAGTTGTAATAAGAACCGATGTAATAATTTAATGTTGATTTGCTTGTGTTATTCATTTCAGAATCTTAGTTAATTTTCAGATTCAATAAATGTTATTTCTTTTTTGCTTTAGATATTGTCTGCTGGTGTTCACTGTTTGATACAACTTACTGCCGCCGTCTCACAATGGTGCAGGCTGGGCATGATCCGACTGGATCCATTATACTGGGATCGGGTTGTGACATACGTACACGACCCCATCAAGAATGATTGGCATGTAGTTGTTGAGAGAAAGCCTAGAGTCTTTTTTTATGTGTTTTGGAGAGTACGGAACTATGACAGATCAAACAGAGTTATGAAACGAGCAACATTTGGACGAGACACCATTCACCCGTGATGATAATATTAGTTGGGTTCGACACGGTGTCGATAGAGTTGAAGTTGACGACGAACCAAGTGGGCAGAATGATGAAGATGATTACGAAATTCCATATTTCATTTTCTATGATTGATTCTTTGTTTTTTTAAGACTTTATCATGTATCAGTGAATCTGAACTCCATAGTTTGCAGTTTGATGTGGTTTGGCATGTATCATTGAGTCTGAATTCCATACTTTTTTCATGTGGTTTTCTATGTCCTGTTTCTAAGCAACACAATCTAAACTCAATATTTTGTAGTTTCAGTTTCAGTATAGGTTCTTGTAACTGAATTCCATGTTTTTTTTTGTAATTTTGTTCAAAATCCTGGAACATGTACTAGTCTAGTAATTTTTGCTTATGTATGCTCCTGATCGCTACTGAAACAATAATACATAATCTAACTTTTGTTCCTTAGTGAATGCGTCATTCTGCTGAAAAGATGTGTCATCCTGGTAACTGGTTTGCGTATACATCTTCGTAAAGATGTGTCATACTACTGCAGAAGACCAGCAGTGTATTAATAAGATTGACTGTAATATTGATAAATCTTGTCTGCAAGGTTAGCCATAAAATCCAACCCCGCATCAAAAACTAGTCAGAGTTGATATAAAAGCTAAAGCCCTTCGATCATTTGGTTCGATGTTTTGTAAAACTATAACTCTGCAACTGCTATCGGGCTTTGTTGGTTTTGAGCAGGCATCAGGTTTATATATTAGTATTGATCATACAAGTCAATTTTCACTATATTGGTTCACTGTTCATCCATACCCCTATCTTGAGACGATGTTAAAGGTATCTAAGTTACAAGAGGGTTTATTTGATGATGGTTATAAAGATATTACTGAAGGTACCCCTAGCTGCCATTTTAGTTCATCATTGCCATATTAAACCTAAGTGCCATGACTTCTTTTCACTCATACTAGGAATTGAGGTCACAACCATATAAACAAAATTTATCAAAGTTACACCTGTCCTAAAAATAACTTGATAGGATTATATTTTCTGTGATCTGGAAAGGTTTTTATAAGATGGTTGTTTACGGAGATGGAAGATTAACTTGATAGGATTACATTTTCTCTTACATGACAAGATTGTGATATTGGGCGTTCGTAGTTATTGTTCATCTATCTTGCTGCTACCTTATCACACATCATGCATTAATTCATGTCGTGGTTTCATTGAAGGTAAATCTAAGGGGTATTGAAAATTGTAGGGATTGCTAACCAGGGCTAGCTCCCCGATTTTTGCTACATATACTATTAACAGAGACAAAGAGTCGCTCTATAAGTAGTAACTAAGAATCTAAGCAGAACCAAGGCTTATGTATGAGAATCTACATATACCATATAGTTAGTTTAAGTAGTTTAAGTATTGAATATATTAATTAAAATTTGTTCTCTGTAGCACTTTGTATATATGTTTAGATAATATCATGTAGTTAGTTTATATAATTTAAATATTGAATATCTTTTAATTTGAATTTTTTATATCTTCTACTATATAATATGGCTTGAAAACGGCTCAAAAGTGAGTTATCTAAGCCATATTAATATCATCATCCATATGAATAAATTAATTAAAAACTAAACAACTATCTAAATACTTCAATAATTATTTAAAAGAAACTTAACTAAAGTATTTAATTATCTAATATGATTTATTTGTAGCTAAATAATTTTAACTCAAGTGGTTAAGTTAGGAGGCATGTTTCTTGGTTGCTTGCTTGAGTTCAATTCCTAAGAATGACAATTTTTATAATAAAATTATATTTCATTTTTTTTAATACTTTTTCGCACGTGCAATGCATGTGGACATTACAAGTGTGTGTATAGAGAACAAACATTTGCTTGTCATTCTAAATTTAGAAATTTTATCAGTAATGTACCAATTCAACATAATTTTAGTTGCTCAGCTAGTGTCCAGAACAATGCACGGGAATTTATATATACCTGTGATCAACCAAATTGTGGTTGGAGAGTATATGCCAAATTTGTTGCCCAACCCACTGGAACTGGAGAAATAGTTAAAATTAGTACATTAGAAAATCGTCATTCTTGATTATGTGGACTTATGACTGGACGTCATCGACTAGCTATGGCTGCATAGGTTAAGACTAAAATTATTGATATAATTAAAGATAATCAGTCACATAGTGCATCACAAATTGTCAATGATATATATAAATAACATCGTATACGTATTACTTATTCCAAAGCCTGGAGAGCTTGAGAGATGGCATTAGCAGAAATAAATGGTAGTTATCTTGAGGCCTATGCTAGTCTTGAGGAGTATGGTTTTAGAATTATGGAGTCGAATCCGGATAGTCGATGTTTTCTCAAGACTACCGAAAAGAATAGCTTTCAAATACTGTTTATTTGTTTCAATGTATGCATTGACGATTTTTTTAAGGGGTTGTTTACCAGCTATTAGTACTGATGCAACTTTTCTTTTTTCTAAATATCAAGATATCTTATTTATTTCTTGTGCTCATGATCCTAACTAACAGTTGTATCCTATTGCTTATGATGTAGCTGAAGGTGAAAATTCTGATTCTTGGTCATAGTTTTTAAATGCTTTTAGAATATATTTTGAAATTTATTTTAATGAATGAAGTAGAATTGAATTTATATCTGATAAGCGAAAAAGGATTAATAATTCTATGCGAGCTATTTTTTGAGAATTTTCACATTTTTTTATATTCAACATTTTAAATAGAACATGAAGCCTATTGTGAAAAAGAATTTTTTTCATAATTTGTTAGACTCGCTTGCTAGATCATACAATCAGACAGATGCAGAGCATTTGCTTGAAATTATTCAAAAGAAAGCTGAGAACATAGGATGTACAATTGGCTTATTGGTGTAAATGATGAAAGTCGTCAGTTTGTATATTGGATTACAACGTATACTCCTTGTCCTAGATTAGATATTAACACTTCTAATCTTCCTGAATGTTTTAACAACTGGATTAAGCATTTACGAGATAAACTAATAAATACACTACTCGATGATATTAGAGCGAAGATTATAACACTTCATGACAAGAACAAAAACATTGCTACAAATTTAGATAGTACTTATTGTCCAAAGATGTTGAAGACTACGACACGTATTATCAAAGAAAAGCACCAATTACAAATATTACATATTGATAGTTATTTTTTTGAAATATTAAATCGTGCAACAAGCAGAACATATATTGTACAATTAAATGACATGTCTTGTTAATATTTAAGGTGGTACCATACTTATATACCCAGTATACATACATGTTTTGCGTGTAAAATTCTAATTTTAGGATTGAATTTGTTTATCATGTTTTGTTTTCTACAGAGAAATTGAGAAGTGTATACGAACCACAAACGGAGCCAATTTTAGTTCCTTATAACATTCAAACAACTTTGGTGAAAGAAAAAAAATTGGAGTACCGGATATTCGACGCAAATCCGAAAGACCATAGAAGAACCACATCAAACCTCGCGAATCATCAACAAGATAACTCCGTTGCAGCAATTATGGTGCGATGTGAAACAACATAAGAAGTCAACCAAGAGAGTAAAGTAGCTTCCAATTTTGAACTTTCTTCCAAATATTGTACTAGTCAATCAAGATATAAAATAGCTTTCAATTTCAAAATTTGTTACAAATATTGCTAGTCAAATATTGTTACAAACTTTTAAACTTTGTTACAAATTACCGAGAGCCCCAGTTAAGTCGTCTATAATCCCTGCGGTGTCTCTGTCTGAGCCCTAGTCAGCCTCTCTGGTCCTCTGTTTCTCCTCCTCCTCTTCCGACACCTCTTGAGTCTGGGTAGAGATCGGTGCTGAAGGACTTGAAAAAAATTGTGTATAATAGGCCATATCTGAAAAATGTCTCGCTGCTGGAATCGAAAATTGCTGGTCATATGGTTGAAAAGCTGATGAAGTGCCCGGATAATGATATTGCTGACTAGTACCCTCTCCAGCATATTGTAGAGAAATATCCTCTCCAGCATACAGCTAACTAGTGCCCTTTCCGGTATACTGCTAACTAGGGCCCTTTCCAGAGTACTGTTGACTAGGAATCTTTCTAGCTATTGTTGATTTAGGATCTCTCCAGCATACTGTTGATTAAGGACATCTTCGCCATCTCTTCTATGGCGTCGGGATTTTCTCCGACTAAAAGTGTCGGCTGGATAATCAGGTGGAATACGTGTATGTACTACAGGTATTTCAGGCTCCCGTCTAAGACCCAGTAGATCAATACGAGATACAATGTCCTGCATAATCTCTCGACCATCCGGCCACGAGTAGCTCTCTGGTTTTTGCAAAGATTTTAGACATATAACACTCTGAAATATGAAATATGCAAATTAGCCCGTTAGGAACGGTGGAACACCCCGGCGCAGTGGCGCGGGTTCGACCCCCTTGGAAGCATGCCTCCAAGAACCAACCATTAAGAAGTGGACACCCTCAACAATATATATATCGTCCGGCGGGAAGATGATTCTGATTCAGCACGTCCTCTCCTCCATCCCTATATACACCCTAGTCGCCTGCTCTCCCCCTAAGAAGGTGCTCACTACCATTGAAAACCTCTTCACCAATTTCTTCTGGGGACACTGCAATGGTAAGAACAAACATCATTGGGATAGCTGGGACACCATGGCGAGACCTACCGAGGAGGGAGGTCTTAGTTTTTCCAGGCTGGCGAACATCGTCGATGCTTTCTCAATGAAGTTGTGGTGGAATCTCCAAGTGAGCAGGAATATTTTTGCTCAGTTCATGAAGGCCAGATATTTCAAGCATAGTCATCCGACTAACGCAGACTCCAACTGCAGATCCTCCGCTTCATGGTGTCGCATCCTGCTCGGCCGGAGTCTTGTTGAACCTATCATCCGGCTTTGGTTGGGGAAGGGCAAATCTCCTCTATTCTACGAACGTTGGACTGGGGAGGATCTTCTTGCCTAGTGCGCAGATGCGCCTTCGAACAGTTTGATCAGGGATTTGTGGGACTCCTCGGGCAACTGGAACTGGGATAGGGTTCGTGATTGGTCTGGGGCCGAGGCCGAGGTGTTGCTTCTCAACTCTGGGCTGAAGATCAACTTAGAACCTGACACACTGCAGTGGTCTATATCGACCATCGGCTCCTTCTTAGTAACATCGGCCAGAAATGTTGCCTGTAGCATTAGAGCGCCTTCCCCCATCATTGCCCTCTTCTGGCAGTCTTGCACCCCAAAAACAATCCTTTCTGATTTGGAGAGCATTTCATAAGAAGCTCCCCACTGACGATGCTCTCAACACTTATATATATATATATATATATAGATATATATATATTATATATATATATATTATATTATATATATATATATATATATATATATATTAATAAACTATTATATATATATATATATATATATATATATATATATATATATATATATATATATATGTATATTAATAAAAACTATATTATATTAATATTATATAAAAAAAATATATATATATATGTATATTAATAAAATATATTATATATATAATAGTTTTATTAATATATATATATATATATATATATATATATATATTTTTTTTTATATATATATATATATATATATATATATATATATATATATATATATATATATATATATATATATATATATAAAATATATATATATATATAATATAAATATATATATATATATATATATATATATATCTATATATATATATATCTTATATATATATATATATATATATATATATTATATACATATATATATATATATATATATATATATATATATATTTGAGATACTTACCTACAACAGGAGAAGAAAGCAAACTGCAGGACCAGTACCTACAGTGCCAAGTCCTTTGCCTGCGTACGTCTTGACTCCTGAGACACCTACACCACCACCAGATTCCTCTTTAGGTGATATCATTCTTCCTACTCCTCCTTGCGTCTGTCTTGACTCCTGAGACACCTACACCACAGCCAGATTCCTCTTCAGGTGATATCATTCTTTCTACTCCTTCCACACCATTATCAGTATGGAGGACCACTCGTAGCAATACGAAAAATTCTCCTGATAGATATGGTTGGGACCTTGTTTCAGTTTGTTTCATATGATCATATCTCCTCTTCTCATGGAGCATTCATTGCGTTTTTGGATAGTATTACTGTACCTAACAATTGACAGGTTACCAAGAATGATCCAAAGTGGAAAATGGCGATGCATGAGGAGTTAGGGGCTCTTGAGAAGAACCACACTTGGGAGCTGGTAAAACTGCTAGAAAGGAAGAGAGCAGTCGGATGCAAGTAGATCTTTACTGTCAAGTAGAACCCAGATGGAAAGTTTGAGCGCTACAAAGCTCGATTGGTGGTAAAAGGATACAGTCAGACAGTACTGCCCCAGTTCCAAAATACGTAGGACTAGAAACTTAGACATGCCAGCCGTATAATAAATATACGTAAGCTGTAAAATACAGTAGAACTATAACTAATCTCATCCACACAAAATAAATGAATAAAGAATATCATATAATGATAATGAATTGTCTTATACAATATGTTGGGCGGAGACATATCCACTACCAACAAGTTTAAATAAGAAAGAAATATACAAATAACTGATTTGGTCGAGCGAAGCAATTGACGAGTCTAAGAGCAATCATCACGGAGTAAGGAAGACATGGCCTTAGCTAGAGCACCTGTAAGAAATCACGAAATACACACCTGGAGAGATCACCAGGTCCTCAGATGGACGTAACAAGATACATAAAGAACATGCTATGTAACTGCATAAGTAAAAATACTATAAACTGCAACACAACAGGGTACCTAACCATCTATCTGATATGCACTTTGAGGACAACGTTCTATGCAGGGGCTGTAGGATCAGCAGAGTAAATAAAGAGTGGCAGTATGTAGTGCTCATCCGAGTCACTATCGGCCATGGGCAGTAAGTAGCGCTCCTCAGAGTCGCTATCGGCCCCGGGGCAGAAGGTAGTTCTCATAAGAGTCACTATCGGCCCATAAATGTACAAAAAGTAAATATAGCCCCTACACTAGTAGCCGTCCCCTTCCCCTAATGATACTGTACATGCATCGTAACCACGACACACCAATACGTGTCGTTTCTACAACACGAATTTATAATAGATAACTGTCAAGTCTTCTAACATGCATCTATTGACAGTTATTCCTACGCATGCGCACGGAAGATCATCCAACACGCAAGCGACCACTACATGATACTCACAACTCACACACAGCTCATGATACAATCGTGACAAAGTTAAGGACAAGCACCCTATTGACGGAAGTCTCTTAACTCCAGGTCCACAAGCAAGAAGAAAAATAAATAACTGAAAATAAAAGTGCGAAAAATAATAAGAGAATAATAGGATGCAACTAAATGTAAGCAGTAAATATGGTAAGGTATCTTGCATGGTGTATCGCCTGGTGTGGTGCAATGATCCAACAGGTCCTGTTCGTCCAATAGCCATGGTCGATATGTGAGGGTCCGGTATTTCATAAGAAGAGAAACGCGTGATCAGTCATGGTCAATGGTAAAAATCGAAGATAAATTGTGAAGAACATACTCCTACATATTTTTAGAAAAGTATTTCTAATACTTAAGACTAGATTTTTGTTAGTAAAATAATTTTGGTAAATACTTGAAATTTAGAAACCGTTTTAGGCAAAATTCTCTGTTTGTAAAAATAGAATAATCATATCTTTATTTATTATATCGAAAACTAGATTTTGATTATGCAAATTATTTATAAGTAGTTATAAATAAAAAGAGTTTTAGGTTGCAACTTAATATTTATATAAATACTTGAAAATATGTATGCTAATTTGAAAACTGCCTTGTTATTGAATATATATATATATATATATATATATATATATATATATATATATATATATATATATATATATATATATATATATTTGAAGAAAATATCTTTGAAAGCAATCCTTAAATATCAAAACGATATATATAGTTTTAGAGAATATTTAATTGCTTGAAACTAGATTTTAATTAGACAACATATATATAGTTATGTATATATATTATACTTAAAAAAATCCAACAAAAATATTACTATTATTTCATTCAAAAAGTATATAAATTTTATACAGAATCAAACTATGATGTTAATAATAATAATAATAATAATAATAATAATAATAATAGTAATAATAATAATGATGATGATGATGATGATAATATCAGTAATAATAATAATAATAATAATAATAATAATAATAATAATAATAATAATAATATAATCCTAAAAAACTATACTGCTCTTCTTCTCAATTCAGTACCATAAATAAAAACAACATTAAAACGTTACAAAACAAACACTTCGGGAAAGAAAACGAGAAGGAGGAAGAGAAGAACATAGGGAAGAGAGAGAGAGAGAGAGAGAGCACCAATAGAGAGAGGGGAGAAAGGAGAGAAAGGGGGCGATCGCCTGAGTGGAGGGCACGGCTTACAGCGGTGGGCGCGCCGCGGGCGGATGCGGGCGCTCGTGCGTGGCGAGGCGCCGGTCGGGACTTCTCGGTGCGGCGGGGGAACGAGTTGGGCTCGTCGATGACTGCTGCAGGCGGAGTTCGAGGCAGGGGGACGGGGATTGCAGTGGCGGATGTGGGGAGCTCCGCGTTTGGCGGACACCAGAGTCGGAGATGGCGCAGCCTCCCGGTCGGTGGAGGCGACCGATTGGAGAGGGGAGGTCGGGCTGGAGCTCTCGGTGCACTGATTCGCCGGCGATAGCGAGGTCGGGCCGGACGACTGCACCGCGGCGGTGAGGAGTCGAAGAGGGGAGGAGGTCGGGCTCTTCACAGCGGGTGCGGTGTGCTCGTCGTATGCGACGATGACTCCGGTGAGCTAAGGGGTTTTGGGTTTCCTTATCCCTCTTCTTTGTTGGTGGTGGTGATGATTTGTTTTGGGGAATTTGGTGGTGGCGCCGGTCGACGGTGGCCAAGGCGGGTGGTGGTGTATGATAATAATGGTGGTGGTCGGTGGCTGCAAAGGCGAGCAGGGACGGCGGGGGTGATGCCTATTAATGGTGGCGAGGTTGTGGGGAGTCAGGGTGGTTGACAGGGACGGAAGGGAGCAGAGGTGGTGGTGGTTGCCGAGGCAGTGGTGCTGCCGGCTTTGGCCGATGGGGGTGGCGAAGGGGATGATGACGATGACGATGGTGGCGGTATTGCTGTGCTGGGCCGGGACAGAGAGGTGGAGGCCGGAGTGCCGATAGTGGTGGCTGGACGATTGTGAAGTCCGCGTCGGGTGTGTTCGACACGAAAATTGATGTATTTGTAAATGATAGAATAAGATACTGGATGGTCACAGACACGATGCACAATATGGTTGTGGTAGAGAATTATGGAGGAGTACCTCTCCTTTTATAGGAGGTAGAAATTCCCATTGGGATAAGGATTGGGAGGATTCAAATTCTCCCATAGATAATATCATATTAATTTAAATTTGATCTAAACTTTAAATCGTTCCAATCCAAATTTAAATCATAGATAGACTCTCCATTAAATTTAAACTCCATTTAGAATAAAAGTTTTTCCAATATAATTTATCATAATTAATTAAATTTAAACCAAAACAATATCTTAAAATAGTTTTTCGGATAATAAATATTAATATTAAATAAATTTCAAAAATAAAATAAATTTATATGTCTAGTATAAAATGAACATTTGCATAAAACCTCATTTTTAAATTACAATTTATATAAACTTCCATGATGTAAAATAAAGTTTTGGAAATTCCAAATGCGACGCATTTTACAACTTTAAGTAATCGAAAATATTTATTATTTATTATTTGAAAACTAAGATTTTTAAAATAAAATATTTTTACAAGAATATGTACCTCGCACATATTCGCACTCGACGAGACATACGAAAATGCGAACTCGTACGCGACGTCCCATACGATAATTTCGTGCGCGACGTATAATATGACTATGCGACGTACAAATGCCAAGTAAAAATTTTAAATGCTCAATTTATATATAAATAATTAAAGTAGAAATTTAGGGGTTTACATCCTACCCAACTTATAAGAATTTTGTCCTCGAAATTTAGGAATAGGTAGGGTACAAGAGTTTATCGATAAGAAAGCACGAATAATTCTTTTGGCGAGGCAAGGAAGCGGTGTTAACACAAGCATGCAATTAGAAAGTCATCACGGATATGGAATGGAATGAGGGTTGCCAGTTAACACAATGAAGCACGATAGATTAAGGTTTAAAGTTAGTCATGATAAGTCATGAAATAACTAGATGAGGAATTGACTAGATTAAGGGCAAGCAATTGAGAGAATATAGACGTTTAGGTTTAGAGTTGAATCATTCCAAGTTCCAATAAGGTCGCAAAAATGAATCTAGGGTCGAGAAAAAAGGCGAGTAACTTAAGACGAAGATAAGACACATTGGTAGGTCAGTGGATAACAATCTCTGTGTAGATACAAACTTCATGGTCATAGGAGAATAGCTTGGCATAACTATCAAGTACAAGCTTCGTCCAGAGTAGGTAAAGGCGAAAGCCAACAAGAGTTCAAGGAATATGTTGTGAATACCAATATGTGGTTCAACGACGATAGAAAAATTTCAAGTAGAATTGTCAAGGCAGTCGCGGATGAGACTCTATGGACAAGTTTGACTATGTCTCCATACGCGTAGAATAATATATGAAAGGCGAAACAAAGTGCAATAGGTTGATCAGACCATCATGCACCGGTTATGATTAGACAATATGTTAGTGGGAGCGACCCAATAAAACATGTCATGATCAAGCTTGATAAGAAAATAAGCTTGCAAAATTTATGCTAAATTAGCATAAAAAAATAGTCAAAGTATAAGTAAGGGACCATGATAAAGGAAATTAAATAGTCCAAGATTCTTTAAAAATCAAGTCTTGCCCAAAGTTTGGGCCTATACAGTCGGCTTGGTTGACTAGATAAGTTAGGGTCTACTGAATTCTATGGTCCAAGTGAACCTATCAATGTGGTCCACAAAACTGTTGGTTAGGTCGTGAGGTATTCTACCCAACTTACAAGAGTTAAACTAGTAGTGCGATGGGATAGTGAGTTAAGCAATCAAGGTAAGGCACAAAATTAAGCATTAAAGAAAATCAAGTAGAACATCATCACATATCGGGTTGAAAGAATTTAGTCAAGATTGAGTCCCTATATGTGGTCGAAAAGTATATCGATACCATGGTAGGGTTAGGATTTAGTCTTTATGATCCGAAAGTCGTGTCAAGAAAATAGAGCACAAGGGGTGTGTTTTAGTGGGACATGATATACCTACACGAAGGTTGGCTCGTCTAGGTTTTACATATGAAAATTGTTGGATGAAAAAGTCTAGTGTTGTGCTCCAAATATCCAAGTCACGGTAAAGGACACAAAAAAATTTAAAATAAAAGTGGGAGTTCATGAGATAATGATTAACGCACAAAATAAATGACCAAGCTAAAGCATGAAATAAAGAGAATTTAGATTCTAGTAGATCAGGATAAAATAAGTTAGGAATACAGTTCCTAGAGATGTGATAGCCACTTAATGGGGTATGATCAAGGAGCAATCTAATCATTACTCAAGTTTCAAATGGTTAGAAGGTCACGATTTAAAATCTAGATTTGAGAAATGTCGAGGGAGTCAAGATTGAAATATAACCACATGATCTTGGAGATGACTAACAACACTTGTGTATACACTACTATCATGGTCGTGGGGGATATGGCAATTATGGCGAAATCCTTCGATCTCGTTAGGGTTATCTTGGTGGCCTACCATTTAAAACTCAAATTTTCGTTAAAAAGTTTCTAATTTATTTCTCCAAAAATGAACAACCATATTTGTATTCACTTCAAGCCGTTTAATTTAATAGTGATTAAGAGTTTAATCCCTTCCATAAATCTCTAAGTGAACTTTCATTACGTTACTACTAACTTTTTCAAAAATTTAACATTTAAATCCAACTATTTAAATCAAGAGTTCGTAATTCACGAATCCATAAAATTTTATCATCAATCAAAATTTTAAAACCCAAATTTTTTTTCAAACATCTTTAGAAAAACTCTCAGCATATTAAAAAGCAATCTCAAAATTGAAGTTCAATATTTTAATGCACTTATCAATTATAACTTCTATTTCTAAGTCATTCAAACATAATCACAACTTTTAAATGGTACATTCCTTTAATCAATCAAAATAACTTTTCTTAGCAACCAACTTAAACTCAATATTCAAATGATCGTATCAGTCATAATCATTTTTTTCTCAAATTTGATATCCATGATCACAACTCTTCAAACCCAAAATCTAATTAGATTTGTAAATCTTAAATCAAAGGGCACAATTCCAAATTCGAAATTTTTCCTCAAAAATCATTTTCATATCCTCCAAATATTTTAAACCAAACTTTGTACTATCACTACGTCAAACTTACAACTCAAAATTTCACAAACTTATTAATCGTGAATCGTACGACTTAATTTAAAACCTTCAAAATTTACCAAATTTGATCAATCTCACTCATAATTCTTGTAGCAACATTTAAAATTTAAAATTCTTTGCAAATAAATTTATATCTTTTCAAGGATGTATACTATAATCCAATAAATCATTAACACTTTCAAAGACCTTCAAAATTCAAAACTTCCAAAGATTAAAATCAATTTCCTTTCTCCATTGTATATAGATTCTATTTTTTTTTGGTAGTATCAATAAAAAATAATTCTTCAAAGCTAGTAACATTGCTTCTACCCAATTGGATTTAATTAATCCTTCTAGGAAAATATGGTTCCCCTTATCCTTATATCTTTATATCTCAAATAGGGTCTCAATGCCTACTAGTTGTCAAAGTAATCCTTCTAGCCATATGGTTGAGCAATAAGTATATAGTAGTGTAGCCATCTTCCTAACCCTTATTAAACACAAGGAGGTAAGGGTATTGGTAGAAAGAGTTCAAGCAAGATACAAAAATCAAGGGAGGCAACGAGAGTTCGGAGTGTGGAAATCAAGGAAGGTGATCAAGTATGTGGATGAGATTCCTAGGCTCTAATCCTATATTGTAGGTCCGTTTGGTACAGTCATGTAACCGAAACGGCAAACTAGACCTGCATGGGCCACCACAAAAACATGTAACGCCCCAGTTCCAAAAAAAGTACGACTAGAAACGTAGACATGTCAGTCGTATAATAAATATATGTAAGCTGTAAAATGCAGTAGAACCATAAGTAATCTCATCCACACAAAATAAATGAATAAATAATATCTGTCACGACCCGCACCCGCTTTTCGGATACGAGACGTGTCCAAGCCAGCCTACGTCGCAGAGTCGGCGGTAGAACACTGTCAAGCCCGTAAGAAATAATTGCTCAAAATCACAATTGCTGCTCATTCACATTTCTAAATTTATTACAACATTTACATCATTTAAAATTAAAGGAAATACAAGATTTTATAATTAATGAAAATAGTACAACTGTTTTCTATTTCTAGGTCGGCCTCAGCATACCAAAGTCTTCCCCAGTGCTAAGAATGATCGCGGCTAAACCTGAAAAATGTTGGTTTCCAGTCAGGAATGGAACAAGTAGACAAACCGACGGCAATGCAAAACATAATAGAATTAACAAGACATGAAAATAGCATATGGAATATGAAAGCTAGTAAGAAAACAGATGACATAGCACGATAGAGAAGAAAATAAGGAAAAACTAATAAAAGACATCTATCTAGGTGGTGTGAAATATCCTTTCGACATGTGAACGGCTAGAGGGAAAAATCCGGCACACTGGACGTGTCGTGTGCAGCGGCTATCGTTCAAGAATAGACATATTGGGATATTTCTGGGTAGTCCACATGTATACTAAGATATTTTCCTTTCCGACAACTCCGTGTGAGGTGCGTGTCAACAAGCGGCAAGATATATGTATAGACATGAAATGAAAAGACTACTATGAATCGGAAAGCAATCAGAAAGTGCACTTGCCTGAGGTCCTTAGCTGGAGAAACCAATAATACCATACCACTCAATGAGCCACAACCAATCAACACATGCAGAAGTCTCCGGATGCTGAAATAAATAGTACCAACGTTCTTAGAATAGTCAAATTAACTAGGATTACCTGTCCTTAAGTCCAATTCTGGACACAGGAGCAAAACGGTAATTTTGGGCAAAAACGATGTCCGCCGTTGGACCCGCTTTGCACCAAAAAGCGTGCCAGAGTCAACGGTCTCTAAAATCGTCAAACTACATGTCTACGGATCCAGTTTTCTGATACGAACCCAACCGTATGTCCAGAGATAGATTCCGGCGGGCCGTACACAAAATCGTCCGTTGAGTAGGACCGTGGGGCCCGCAAAACGACGTCGGATTCAACTGTCTCAGAATTGGACCAAACTTGGCATACAGGACCAGAAAAATGATACGGTTCTGTTGGCATAAGTTTCGTCTCGATCTGATGAGCGTGCACAAAGTAATTGAGAAATTTACAAAGTGTACGATACGGTAAATTTTGACGGATACGCATCAAATTCGTCGCGCACACGCGACCAATTTAAATTTTGTCAAAGCCCACACGACCACGAAACCGTTACACAGCTTTCGATGCTTACATTGCGCGACCACGTCGTCCGGATTGGCTTGACGCACGTCGTGTGGAGCGATTTCATTGTTTTTTACTATTTTCGAAAATAGTTTTTTGTCAGTTTTGGGAGTCAAATTTCTCGACGTACAACCAATGAAATTCGATTCTACAAAATTGTTTGGAAAGCCCTATAGGTTGTCTCAATATCTGTTCAATTATTTCTGAAAAATATCTACTATCTCGATCACAATCTATCTACGAAAACAGGGGTGTCAATCTTCGAAACTGTCATGTTTGGACAGGTTTTTTGCCTATTTCAATTTGATATAACTCGAAATCCAGATCGATTACGATCAAACCAATTAATGGGGATTGTAGAGGATCATTTCATCTATCCGTAGGAATTCACAAGATCGGAAACGATCGAGCATATGAGAAGAAAATAGGGAAGAAAATGGTTTACCCGGCTGTCATTGCTGCTGTGTTTACTGCCACGCGCTTGCGCACACGCGGCCCTGTGTGGTCGACCTCCGGCCTGGTGCGGCACGCACGGCCGCGGGGTGGCAGCGCCCAGGTGGTGTTGGCAGCCGTGGAGGTGTTGGGGAGTGCGGTGTCGAGAAACCTAGGGTTTAAGAAGTTCTCTCTCCCTCGTATATAACTGAACGGTGTTCGGGTCTGAGCTCTGTTTAAACAAAGGGTCGGCTGGGATTATTAGATGGCTCGGGTTGCATGGGCTAGCTGGGTTGTTCCTTGTGTGGCCTGTTGTTTAAGGGGTCTTTGTTAGCTCGGGTTCTGATGGATCCCGAGAGGAGAGGGGTCGGGTGTTCTGTTGTTAACAGAACTCAAAGGGGTTCTCGTCCTAACTTCTGAGAGCTCGGCCCGGGTTGAGGTGGCTAGGCCGGGCCGGGCTCTCCTTTGTTTTATCTTTTTTTTTTTTTTTTTTTCTGTTTTTTTATTCTATTTATACTTCTATTTTAGTTTATGTATATATATATATTTTTATGTATATATATATATATATATTTTTATGTATATATATATATATATATATATATATATATATATATATATATATATATATATATATATATATATATATATATATATATATATATATATAAAATATATATATATATACATAAATATATATATATATATATATATATATATATATATATATATATATATATATATATATACTTAAAAAAAAAAAAATAAATATATATATATATATATATATATATATATATATATATATATATATATATATATATATACATAAATACTCACACGTATATACATATATATATATATCTATATTTACACATAAATACTTATTTATTTATATATATTCACAAACACACATATATAATATATAATATTTATTTATATATAATC
Source organism: Iris pallida (assembly GCA_029216955.1). Taxonomy (NCBI): domain Eukaryota; kingdom Viridiplantae; phylum Streptophyta; class Magnoliopsida; order Asparagales; family Iridaceae; genus Iris; species Iris pallida. Next base: position 7,725,314 of record JANAVB010032618.1, on the reverse strand, counting down.
ACAAACACACACACACACACACACACACACACATATATATATATATATATATATATATATATATATATATATATATATATATATATATATATATATATATATATATATATATATATATATATTTATTCATACTCACATATATTTATATACCCTTGTATATATACATGCACATATATACAATATTTGTATAATTCCAGGTACCTATTTATATAATTCCAATACACCTATATATGTTATACAAGTATATGTTCTTAAATATATTATGCACATATTCACATAAATTAGTATATAGGTAACTGAAAAAGAATTATAAATATATTCACATATATTTATCCAAAACTGTATTAATAATAATATAAAAATATTTATCCAATAGAATATTGATTAAATAATAATAAAAATTTATTAATCACCACAAACAATAAAATAATAAACTAATTAATTATTTATAAAATCTAATAATCACCATTTTAAATAAAATAAAAATAACGAATAAAATATTTTAGATTTTTCGGAAAGGGAAGCTACAAATCTACCCACCTTAAAAATAATTTTGTCCTCGAAATTCTAATTCATAACCATGCTTAAAATTAAAAAAATTCAAGGAATTAATCCACTACTACCACACTCTTTTCAAATTTAATTTCTCAAAAATAGTTTGTATTCTTCTTCTAGCCAAATAGCCTCCAGGACTTCTATCCACCTTTGGTCACAATACTCCTCACACTAAATTCTTAAAATCTTCTAACTGGTGCTAACAATCCTACCAACAATTATATAGGCACATGGTATCTATAATCCTCTCGTATCTATCAAGCAACCCGAACTTAGCAAGCAGTAATTTACACAGGTAACTAAGCAATATTGGTGAATTCTAATAATTATGACCTTCGTCTATCTGCAAAAGAGAGGACAGGAAGATAAGGAAGAACAATTATGAGCAATTATGAAGTTTAAAGAGTGGTAGGGAATATACAATAATACAGGTAGAAAGAGTATTTATGAACCTATAGTCTTATTCGCTAGATTGGGATACTTTAGTCCAGTCACTTGTTACATCGAAGAACCCTTCGTTTCCTAGAGGGGCTTGCAATTCGTGCAATACCTAAATTCTGTTTTCGAAGTTCTAAATGACAATTCCAAAATAGAACTGAATTTGAGAAATCAAGATTGTGATCTTTTCCCGTGGTTGTTTATACACACGAGCAAGGGATAAAGGTTCACTACAAGATCGTCTCGCGACTTCCAGGTAAGGGTTACGAATGTCTTCACAGTCTAAGAGGTGGAGCCTACGCATTGGTTATAGGGACCTATTTCAATATTTTGGTTTTATAGTCCGGATATGGTGGTATGCATGGAGGAGTTTTACTGGGTCTTAATGGGTTCTCTATTTAGACATCAATCGTTGGTTGGATGAACATTGGGTTTCAATCTATATGGACTAGATAAGAGCCCAATGATAAAATTATTCCTACTAGATTAGGGTATCTTAGAATAGGTTTCTATCCAAAGGATTGAGCTAGTTGCTAGTCAGGTTGGTTAGCTAGGTCCCTAAAGCTCAAAATGTGCCTTCAGTGACTTTGTGCTTAAGGAGCACATGAGGCCTCAATTGGGTGGCACACTAGTGGCATGTGCATAGTAGATTTTGAGTAGGTCACTACCATATATGGGTCGAATAAATTGAGTCAAGTTTGAGGCTCTAATGGAAGTCGGGAATGGATACCGATACTATGGTAAAGGTTATAGCTAGGCCTTTTATCCTGAAAGTCGTACCATAAAAATAGAGTACAAGGGGATGTGTTTGAGTGGGACATGATATACCTAGATGAAGATGAACTCGTCTAGGTCTTACATGTGAAATTTGTTGGAAGATAACAGTTGGTCTCGTGCTCCGAATATTAATGGCACGGCCGGGGACACAAAATGATCTAAATGGGAAGTGGGAGTCCATGGGGCACTAACTATCATTCTAATGGAAACTATTTTGATCGGTCAGTCATATTCCTATATACCAAGATTTTAGGGCTTACAGTCTACCCACCTTAGAGGCTAGGATATGGTGGTAAGGTTCCTGTCACAGGGCTGGCCGATGGTAGCTGCACTTGCATATACAACTATCATAGCCATTGGAATACCCTGTATCTACCTATTAATTATGAGCTTTCGTATCTCCAGTCAGTAAAAGACAAAACGATAAAGAGTTCAAGAGAGATGTCACCGAATACAATTACGTGATTTAAAGGCGGATGTATAATTCAAGAGGAATTGTCAAAGCAGTCGCGAATGAGATCCTAGAGACATCTACATCTCAATCCACGTAAGAAAATTAGATGAAGAGTGAACCAAGTGCATCATGGTTGATCAGACCGTAATACAATGATTCTGATTAGACAATATGTTAGCGGGCGTCCCCAATAAACACATGTCTTGAATCAAGCTTGATAAAAGAGTAAGTTTGCAAAAACTAGGCTGTAATAGCACATTGGTCAAGAGAGTCAAAATATAAATATGCAAGATTGTTGAAATAAGGTACAATTGGTTCGAGTTTTGAGAGAACCAATTCCTTACATGGTGTTCTGGCCTATACAGTCAACCTATTATCTTACTATCCCTAAAGTCTTGGTCAACTACAACATAGTTTTAGCAATGTTCTATAACCTATGATCCTCAAAATGGTTTCATTTCTATGGGTTGTGCCTCGCCAGTGCGCTGCTGGCTGCAGTGAACCCACACTATCCATTCTCAAACAATTGGCGACAGTGCGCTGCTGTCTAGTCATTGTAGTCATTTGATTACTCTATGTCACCCCCAGTTTTCAAATTAGGGATATTTTTGTCATTTTTCAAGTTTTATAATTTTTAGGAATTTTTATTTATTTTATGTGATTTTTTGGGATTTTTTGTGATTTATTTTATGTGATTTTTTGGGATTTATATGGTTTGGTTTGGATTTTATACAATTCGGACTCAAGTTGGAGACCCGGGTAGCCTGGACCCTAGTGGGACCCACATACTAGCTGGACTTGGCCCACATGCCATCATAATTAGGTTAGAAATCATAAACCCAACTTCCATGGCTTAATTAGTCATTTTAGAGACTTAATTGGTTAATTAGAAACAAACCGAACCAAACTGAATTCAATTTGAACCTAAACCAAGTCTAATGGGTTGGGGGCTTATTGGATCCCCAACCCAAACCCATTAGCCATGGCCGGCCATGAGAAGGAGCCCCCTTTTTCTTCTCCATTAAGAAAACTCTCTCTCTCTCTTTCAAAAATTCATTTTTTCCTTCAAGCTTTTCTTCCTCAAGCAAACCTACCTTAGGTATGAATTTAATTCTTTATTTATTACTTTTTTCCATTTATTGTCTTCACAATTATTATAGAGGGGGAGATTCTCTACCATTTTCCCATAAATTTGTAGGATTTCCCTAGAAATCTAGGTTAAGGAAATTATTAGGGGTTTTTATATATAATGAATGGTATATATATAATGATTATAAGTATTTTTGTGTGTGTGTAGGGGAAATGAGAGTGGTGGTGGTGTTTGTCAAGAGATGGTGGTGAGAGTGTGTGTTTGTGAGTGTGTGACTATTTGTGTGTGTGTGTCTATATATATATATATATATATATATATATATATATATATATATATATATATATATATATATATATATTTATATATATATATATATATATATATATATATATATATATATATATATATAAAAATATATATATATATATATATATATATATATATATATATATATATATATATATATATATATATATATATATAAATAGACATGTGTGTGTGTATGTGGTTATATATATATATATATATATATATAAATGGATATGTGTGTGTGTGTGTGTGTAATTATATATATGTAGATAGATGTGTGTGTGTGTGTTTGTGTATAGGAATATATATATATATATATATATATATATATATATATATATATATATATATATATATATATAGGTAGACATATATATATATATATAGAGAGAGAGAAAGAGAGAGAGAGAGAGAGATAGATAGATGAGAGGGAGGAAGAGAAGAAGAAGAGGAGGAGAAGCAATTGCAGCAGCAGCTAGCAGCAGTGTAGTAGCAGCTAGCAGCAGGCATTAGCAGCTGCAGCATAGCAGCAATGGCAGCAGCAGTAGCAGCTGCTTGCAGCTGCTTACAGCAGCAGTTTATCCCCCCCATTTACCCCCTCTAAGTCCCCTTTTTACCCCCTTAAACCCCCTATAGATATATATATATATATATGTGTATATATATATATATATGTATATATATATGATAGATGGATATATATAGAGGATTAGAGAGTTAGAAATTAGAGGAAGTTAGAAGAAAATAAGAGAAAGAGAATTAGAAGGAAAAGAGTTAGAAGATTAGAATAGGAAGAAATTAGAGGAAGAATAGGAAGAAGGAGTTAGGAAGAAGAATAAGAATGAGAAGAAGTTAAGAAGAATTAGAAGATTAGAAGGAAAGAAGAGATTAGAAGAAGAAGAGGAAATTAGAAAGAAAGAAGAAGATAAATGAGAATTAGTGAAATAGAAATTTAGAAGAGGTCGAGTTAGAGGGTGAATTTGAGCTCCGAGTATCGGATCGCGACGAAACTTGGAGTGGAGTGAGATTACCTGATTTAGACTTTGCGGGCAGGCTCTCGAGTGGAAATCGGGGTTGTAGGGCGCCGGTATCGTGCCGTACCATTGCGTATCTTGAAATATTCAAGATATCGGCAATGGGCCGTATCACGGACTAGACGTCCGTTTTACTTAGGTATCTTGGTAGGTAATATATTTATAGGCTAGTATCTTACTACCCTAGGGAGCACGGGTCAAAATACCAAGCGTATGTAGGCTAACTAGGTTTCCACCTAGGCTAGAAATGTACCTTAGAAAGGGTAAAATAGGATATTGGCCTACGGCCAAGATTTGAGTTTCGAAGTCCAAGATGGACTTGGATATGGGTTGTAGAGGTTGGTAATGATTAGAAATGGTCGCCTAGACCTAGTCTTGACCCCGGTTGAACACGGTTGACTTTTTAGACCAAAAGTCAACTAAGGGTCAACAATTTACCCAATTTAGTCCCAAATTCCATTAAACTTGGAAAGTTGACCAAAAGTCAACTATTAGTCACCATTGACCTAGGATGGACCTAGGGTTGACCATAGTTGACCAGAGTTGACCAGAGTTGACCAGTTGACCAAAAGTCAACTGTAAGTCAACCGTTGACTCAAATCAACCTAGATTAATTCCGTTTGACTTGCATTGACCCAGTATGACCTAGCTAGACCTAATATAACTTAGATTGACCTTGTACAGTCTAGTTTGATGTGTCTTGACCTACAATGACTAAATAGGATTTAAATTGTCTTGACTTTAATTCCTAAACGTAGTATTGATACGTCTTGTTCTCTATAGGTACTCGAGATGCTGCATTTGCTCCAGTTGATATATCATACCATATTACAGGCGAGTACATTCTCTGACACTTTTCCAATTTACGATGATTGTTATAATTCATGTAATTAGTGTAGATATGCTTGTTCTCGACACATTGGTCATACGGATTGGTATTCATGGATCCCGACATGAGATGTTATTCCTTGTTATCTTGGTATATCTTGTGCAAGCTCCCTTGTAGTTCTTGTGCTGTATATGGACACCGATTCTCGAGGAGACTTGCTCCCTTCTCGTAGAATCCCGTGTCGTAACGTGTCTTGCTTGGATCTACCCTACCAGTCGGGGACGGAGAGCACTAGTGTAAACATGTGGTCATTATCCACCTTGTTATTCTTGTAGACCTTGTGAGTGTTAATCATACACTCTACGTATGATTAACCAGGCCAGTAGACCTTGTGCAGACCCAAGTCGGCCACATGTTGAAACTAGTACTCACACACCAAGATATATGATTCTTGATTCTTATACATGCCATGATCAGTTTACTTGCCTTGTTCTAGCTCTAGTTTTACAGCTTACCTTGCCATGATACTCACATATACATTCCATAATTTTTTTGTATATACTCCCTATTTACAGTCTTATAGCTTTTGTCATATCTTGTGAACTGTTGTTAGTAGATTGTACTCGTTCCATCCTGACAGGATATGTTAATAAATATTACAGATGCTGACGAGGGGGATTATTGTACCTACTACGGTCCGGATGACGTAGTGGGCGTAGACTTGGAGACTTTGGTCCAGCAGGGCTTAGCTCTGCCTGACGAGACCTTACCACTTGCTTAGTTAGAGTAGGTCTTTTGTACTGGACTTTGTCTCCATCTACTTTTGGGACTGTTATTATTGTGGATTGTATTAGAGACTTGGACTTGTATATATTCTTGTGTTGGACTTGACAGGTTATTATTTTATTATCGTCTTGTTGTCTTTATCTTTCAGTCTTTACTTTGTTATCTTAGAGTTGTGATTGAGTACTCATATATATTCATTGCTTGTCCTCCGTTCGGAGTTAACCATATTCTCGACAGGTTTTGATATAAGTCTATAAAATGTTTAGAGTAGAAAACCTACAGTGTTCCACGCCGTTTTTACGGTGAGGGCTGGGCGTTGGTACGTGTACGTGCCCTTATAGCGGGTATGGGTCGTGACACGTTTTAGTGGTGGCCCACGCAGGTCCTGAAGTCGCAATTAGTGCGATGTCGTGGCGGCACTCATCTTAGAGTGTTGACTACGAGCCTGTGTTACACATAAGAGCTAGTAGGTTAAGAGTGCTCAATCACAGTAGGATCTTTTCTTGCTTATCTTGCTTACCGTCTTTGATATTGATTTACCGCATTCTAGCCGTCCTCCTTTGATATTGCCTTCATGTGCCATATTGATATCTTCTTTTCAATTTGTCTCCAGGATAGTTATGACTCATTCTCCTGGTGAGGAGCACGGGGAGACGGAGAGGTCTGCCACCTCTGGCGGGCAGGATCCGATCACTTCCCCTGCAGATGGGACTTCTGTAGGGGCTCTCGGGGGTACTCCTCCAGCGCTCTCGATGACTGTCCCTGGGGTCATTGCAGGTGCTATGCCTGCATTGCCGGGGGCTACGACGGGAGTTGTCGGGGGCGTTCTTCCTCCTGCTGCGCAGCGGATTCCTCTGCTAGTTGCAGATGTACTTCCACCTCCACCTCCTCTGCCTACGACTATCGGGCAGATGCTTACCTTCCTCCAGCAGATGTTGGAGACTCAGAGAGCCCAGGTCGAGGCTCAGCAGAGGCAGACAGACGCGATGCGTCAGGGCATGGAGGATGCCCATCAGTTGGCCCTTGCAGCCGTGGAGGAGAGGACTCCGCATCCGGGGACGTGACCGAGGTACGGTGATATCTAGGACTTCAAGAAGCTCGGGCCCCATGACTTTAGCGGGACCGAGGATGTGGTCTATGTAGATAATTGGCTCGAGAATGTCGAGCGGCAGATGAGGGCCTCCCGTCTGGCAGACGACCTGAAGGTCGAGGAGGTAGGTTTGCAGTTGCTAGACATTGCGCGCACCTGGTTCAGAAACGAGCCAGTCCTAGCTGGAGAGGGCCGTACTTGGGCAGAGTTCAAGCTCCTCTTCAAGGAGAAGTTCTTTTCCTCCACAGACAAAATTGACCTGGTACGACAGTTCCAGGATCTGCAGCAGGGCAGTTTATCTGCGGAGGAGTATGCAGTAGAGTTCGGCCGTCTGAGCCGATACGCAGAGTACATGGTTCGAGATCCAGAGATCAGGGCAAGCCATTTCAGGGAGGGGCTGACTTGGGATATCAAGATCCTCATTCCCTCCTTCTATGAGACTTATACCCAGATCTACGCGGAGGCCCGCAAGGTTGAGCGGGAGTGGGGCTTGAAGCCCAAGAGGGAGCGTGACCTTTTCTCGGGGGCTTCTAGCAGCGCGGGGGCTGCTAAGCGCCCTCAGTTTCAGCATCATTCTTTCTAGCATCACCAGCCACAAGTGCAGGCCAGAGCACCGATTCAGCAGCAGGTGCAGCACACTCAGTCGAGACAGGCACAGTATGGGGCTCTTTGTCATTTCTATAAGAGGCCCGGTCACGTCTGGGAGGTTTGCCGGAAGAGGCTAGGCTTGTGCCTCTACTGCGGGGAGGCTGGACATAAGTTGAGGGATTGTCCTGCGAACCCTCGTAGGGTAGCCCGTGGAGCGGTAGCAGCTCAAGGGGCACCGACGAGAGTTCCTGCAGTGCAGCAGAGGGGTCCACTTTCGACCCAGCAGCAGCGGTTTGTTCAGCACCACCAGCAGTGGGGTGGTCAGGGTAGAGCCTTTGCTCTTGCAGCTGAGGAGATGGAGCCTATTGTGGATGTAGTCGCAGGTTCTATTCTGCTCGATTCTTTTCCAACTTTAGCCTTGTTTGATTCTGGTGCTATGCACAGTTTTGTGTCTGTTTCTTTTGCTCTTAGGCACAATATTATTGCTGAGTATCTTGGTAGGACTTGCAAGATTATGACTGGGAATGACATCATCCTAGTTAATAATGTTTGCAAGGGGCGAAGAGTTTCTTTGAGAGGCCGGGAGCTGAGTGCGTATTTGCTCGTAATACCACTTCCGAGTTACGATTTGGTACTCGGTATGGATTGGTTGAGCATGCACCACGCCAGCATCGACTACAGAGGGGACAGGATTCTATTTAGGCCACCGGGAGAGCCGGAGTATGAGTTTACCAGGGGTGCAGTGGAGCAAGGAGATGGTTTCTGTGGAGCGTTGTTGGCGGGGCCGGTGTTGCCACATCCACTCATTGCTGAGTTCTTGGATGTCTTTTCCGATGAGCTGTTCGGGATGCCGCCAGATCGTGATGTTGAGTTTTCTATAGACCTAGTATCGGGCGCTGAGCCTATCTCCCAGCACGTCTATAGAATCAACAACAGTGAGTTAGCGGAGCTGAAGAAGCAGGTCGACGAGCTGGAGGACAAGGGCTTTGTTCGATTAGCTCTTCACCTTGGAGCGCGCCAGTTCTTTTCGTCCCCAAGAAGGATGGTACGGTACGTCTGTGTATTAATTACAGGGCGCTCAACAACCTTACCATCAAGAACAAGTATCGTTTGCCAAGGATTGATGACTTGTTCGACTAGTTGAGCGGGGGTGAGAGTATTCTCGAAGATCGACTTGCGCACCGGGTACCATCGACTGAAGGTGAAGCGGGATAACATTCCGAAGACTGCCTTTCGGACTCGCTATGGCCAGTATGAGTATACCGTCATGCCGTTTGGGTTGACCAACGCCCCGGCGGTATTCATGAACTTGATGAACAAGGTATTTCATCAGTACCTTGACAAGTTCGTGGTGGTCTTCATTGATGACATTCTCATCTATTCGAAGACACAAGAGGAGCACGAGGAGCACCCGAGGATTGTGTTGGACACTCTCAGGAGGGAGCAGTTGTATGGGAAGCTGTCCAAGTGCGAGTTCTTCTTGGATCGCGTGGAGTTCCTAGGCCATGTTGTCTCTGGCAAGGGGATTTCAGTGGATCCGAAGAAGATTTTTGCAGTGGAGTCCTGGTCTACGCCGAGCTCAGTAGCAGAGGTTCGAAGTTTTCTAGGTCTGGCAGGTTACTACCGGAGGTTCGTGCAGAACTTTTCCAGGATTGCCCAGCCGATGACCCACCTTACCAGGAAGGACGAGGAGTTTGTTTGGTCCGATGAGTGCCAGGCCGCCTTCGAGGAGCTGAAGGCGAGGTTGACTACAGCTCCTATCTTGATGCTGCCATCTGGATCTGGTGGTTATACGATCTACAGTGATGCTTCAGGACGGGGTTTGGGTTGTGTGCTTCAGCAGCACGGGAAGGTAATTGCCTATGCATCTAGGCAGTTACGTCCTCATGAGAGGAATTATCCTACCTACGATCTGGAGCTGGCAGCGGTCATCTTTGCTTTGAATCTGTGGAAACACTATCTGTACGGAGAGCGTGTGGAGATCTATACTGACCACAAGAGCTTGAAGTACGTGTTTACCCAGAAGGAGCTGAATATGAGGCAGAGGCGATGGTTAGAGCTGATGAAGGATTTTGATATATCCTTACAGTACCATCCAGGGAAGGCCAACGTGGTCGCGGATGCTCTGAGCAGGTATCCCGTGGCCATGTGTTTGACGATGGATCATCACCTTCTGGCAGATCTGGAGAGCTTGGGCATAGAGGTGATAGTTCCTGGGTTCGAGGCACAGATGTGGGGTCTGCAGGTGCAGTCGGAGCTGATGGAGAGAGTCAGGTCAGCTCAGATAGGACTGTTGGATGAGTTCTCTATAGCAGGGGATGGGTCGTTGAGGCGTGGTACCAGATTGTGCGTGCCGAGCAGAGGACTTCGAGAGGAGGTTCTTCAGGAGGCGCACCATTTTCAGTACTCTATGCATCCAGGAGCCAACAAGATGTATAGAGACTTGAGACAACATGTTTGGTGGTATGGCATGAAACGTGAGGTGACTCAGTTCGTTTCGAGATGCTTGGTGTGCCAGCAGGTGAAGGCCGGGAGGCAGAGACCCGGTGGATTGCTCCAGCCACTACCCATTCCTGAGTGGAAGTGGGAGCATATCACTATGGACTTTGTATCTGGGCTTCCGCGCTCTCCAAGAGAGAAGGATGCGATTTGGGTCATTGTTGATCGATTGACCAAATCGGTCCACTTTTTGCCTTTCAAAGTGGGTTTATCGAGGGAGAGGTTGGCCGAGATGTACGTGCGGTAGATAGTCCGATTACACGGGGTTCCAATGAGTATAGTCTCGGATCGGGACAACCGATTCACTTCCCACTTCTGGCGGAGTTTGCAGCTTAGCTTGGGCACATCGTTCAAGTTCAGTACCGCATACCACCCCCAGACAGACGGGCAGTCGGAGAGGACGATTCAGACCCTCGAGGATATGCTGCGTACCTGTGTCTTGGACTTGGGGGATCTTGGGAGGACCACCTTCAATTGGTAGAGTTTGCTTACAACAACAGCCACCAAGCCAATATAGAGATGTCACCTTTCGAGGCTCTATACGGATGGAGGTGCCGTACTCCCTTGTCTTGGGATGATGTCGGCGAGAGGGTTTTGCTTGGCCCTGAGATGGTGGTGGATGCTGCAGAAAAGTTCAGGATTATCAGAGATCGACTTCGGGTAGCGCAGGATAGGCAGCGGCATTGGGCCAATAGCCACCGGAGGCTATTGGAGTTTGAGTTATAGTTTAGATTTTCTAGTATTTGAGTCTGATTGTGATTGTTTTAGAACAAGCTCTAAGTCTTGTGTTTTGTTCTAGGTTGGTGATCTTGTCTTTCTGTGAATTTCTCCGATGTGTGGCACGATTCGTTTTGGTGGCGGCGGAAAGCTTAGTCCATGATACATCGGACCATTCCGTATCTTGGGCAGGGTCGGTGCAGTGGCTTATCGACTGGAGTTACCGCCCGCACTAGAGGGAGTGCATTGCGTGTTCCACGTATCGCAGCTGAGACGGTACGTGGCAGATCCCAGTAACGTCTTGGACCACTCCGAGATTGTAGTGGGACCGACACTCAGCTATCCAGAGAAGCCGGTCGAGATCTTGGACCAAAGAGAGAAGGTGTTCCGGAACCAGGTCATTCCCTTGGTTCGCGTTGCATGGAGACACCACTCTCCAGGCGAGTCCACCTGGGAGAGGGAGGACGACATGCGGGAGCGATTCCCATATCTCTTCGAGCCTTCTGGTAAAATTCTTTCTTTGTCTTCCTTATTCTGTTCATGATTGCTGTGTTAGTTCTCATTCAATTTCGAGTACGAATTTTTTTTAGGAGGGTAGATTTGTCACCCCCAGTTTTCAAATTAGGGGTATTTTTGTCATTTTTTAAGTTTTATAATTTTTAGGAATTTTTATTTATTTTATGTGATTTTTTGGGATTTATTTGGTTTGGTTTGGATTTTATCCAATACGGACTCAAGTTGGAGACCCGGGTAGCCTGGACCCTAGTGGGACCCACATACTAGCTGGATTTGGGCCACATGCTATCATAATTAGGTTAGAAATCATAAATCCAATTTCCATGGCTTAATTAGTCATTTTAGAGACTTAATTGGTTAATTAGAAACAAACCGAACCAAACCGAATTCAATTTGAACCTAAACCAAGTCTAATGGGTTGGAGGCTTATTGGATCCCCACCCCAAACCCATTAGCCATGGCCGGCCATGAGTAGGAGCCCCCCCCTTTTCTTCTCCATTAAGAAAACTCTCTCTCTCTCTCTTTCAAAAATCAATTTTTTTCCTTCAAGCTTTTCTTCCTCAAGCAAACCTACTTTAGGTATGAATTTAATTCTTTATTTATTACTCTTTTCCATTTATTGTCTTCACAATTACTGTAGAGGGGGAGATTCTCTACCATTTGCCCATAAATTTGTAGGATTTCCCTAAAAATCTAGGTTAAGGAAATTATTAGGGGTTTTTATATATAATGAGTGGTATATATATATATATATATATATATATATATATATATATATATATATATATATATATATATATATATATATATATATATATATATATATATAAAGTCCGAGCAAAAATTCAGCATGGTGTCTTCCCCGAGCTCTCCCTCGCCCTTCCCCCCGTCAGCATGGTGCTCTCCCCGGAGTTCCTAGCCGTCCCCCGCTCCTCCCTCCCCCCTCATGCCTCGCCTCCCGCCGCCCCATCCGCCGACCTGGCTAGTAGCCGCGGCCGCGGACCAGGGCTTTCAGATCTATGCTTCGCCGCGCGCTCGTCGGCGTCCCCGAGGTGCGCTAGGGCCAGCCCCCGTCCACCCCCCATCCCGGCCCGGCGTCGTCCCGCTGCCTGTCCCCCCCGTCCCCCGCCCCGGGTGGACCGCTGAGCAGCTCCGGCTGATAGAGCGGAGCCGCGCGGCATCGGCCGCCACCCCTGCTGCTTCGCTTCCCCTCCGCTGCAGTAGCAGCTCCGACGCCTGCACCGGTGCAGGGCCCAGCAGCATCTCCCTGGAGCCCCAGCTTGGGTAGCATTCGAAATTTCTCCCGCCCTCGGGAGCTGGCCTACAGGTGGCTCCCTTGGGAGTTGGGATGCCCTCAGGGAAGCACATGGCTTCTGTCGCATCTGGACAGCTGGTGGCCCCCTTGGGAACTGTGGATGTCCCTCGCGCAGCCCTGCTCTCTGCTGGTAACGTGGATTTGTGCATTCCTGTGATAGGCCACGTGCCCCAGATCACTTCCTGTCCCGTGCACAATTCAGTGGGGGGCCCCGCGCCCTTGGTTGTTACTCTTCCTGTGCGCAGTTCAGTGGTAGGCCCCGTGCCCTCTGAGTTTTATCCCCCTGTGCGCAGTTCAGCGATGGGCCTCGCGCAATTTGTGTTTCCCCCTACTGTGCGCTATCTAGTGGAGGGTCTTTCCTCCGTGCGCGTCCCTGACCAGGGCGATGCCCTCCCTCTGAGTTCAGCCAGCCTTCCCTGCGCTCCTCAGGCCGGGGTCCTCCTAGTGCGCAGTCTGAGCGCCCCCCCTCACGTCCGGTCGGCGCCTGCGTCCCCCGGCGTCTCCTCTCCCGGCATTTTGGCACCCCCCGGAGTTCCTCCCCCCCTCCTGCGCCCCCCGGCGCCTCCTCTCCCGGCCTTTTGGCACCCTCCGGAGTTCCTTCCCCCTGCCCTTCGGCGCCTTCGGGGCTTGCGCTTGCCGGTCCCCCCTCCGGGTTTGTGCAGTCTGGCTCCTCTCCCCGCCCTCTGGCGCAATCCAGAGCCGAGCGTCCTGGGGCCCCCAGCGTGTTGGCGCAGTCTGGAGTCTCCCCTAGCGCGGCCCCATCCAGGTGCTGCCCAGCCCCTCCACCGTCGGCCCTTCCCGGTTCTGCGGCCGGAGCATCATACGCCGAGGCTCTTAGGCCGGATCGGAGGCAGCGTTCTCCCTCGTTGTCGGCTGAGATTCTCCTTCCGGACCTCGACTTCCCGCCTCCATCCGTCGGCGACCCCATCCGGGTTCCTTTCGCTACATCCGAGATCCTGTCTCTTTCCTCCTCCTTTTCCAAGTCGTTCATCCTCAAATTCGGCTCCGGATGCCCGAAGATCCCCTTTGTCTCGGCAGCGGTCGCCGGGTGGGGCCTCTCCGCAGGCTTCCGGATAGCCCCACTCGACCCCAAGCACATGCTCCTTCACCTCTCCTCCAACTCGGACTTCGCGATTGCACGGGCTAAGGGCACTGTCAGAATGGGTACTCAGATCGCTAAAGTGGTCAAATGGTCTCCAGAATTCAACCCTAAATTTGACTCGACAATTATCTCCACCTGGATCACCCTCCCCAACCTCCCCCTGGTCTGCTTCCACGCAGCCGCCCTCAAACGCATCGCCAGCTCCTTCGGGACCCTGGTTGCCGTTGCGGAAGAAACGCGCAACCATTCCAAGTGCAACTATGCGAAGATTTGCGTGGAGCTAGACCTTGCTAACGACCCACCCAAACTCATAGAAATCGAGCTCGGAGACACTACACACAGTCAGGAGCTGATTTACGATAACAACATTATCTTCTGCAAATACTGTCAGATGAGTGGTCATCAAATGCAACACTGCTTCCGCGCTCACCCCGAACTAAAGAAGAAAGTGCCGCACACCCATAGCGAGTCCACAGCTCCAAAAGACCCCGCCCCCCACCATATTCAAACCGTCTCCTGACCCTTCACTCCGGATCGATGGTCAAGCTCTCCCTCACCCCCAGACGACGGCTTCAACCAGTCGGGACATTGTCCCCTTCAATCCCTCCACCCTTGCACTCCACAATTCGTTCGAACTCCTCTCAGACACCCCTCCTGATGAGCCACACAGAGAGCTTGCACTCCACAATTCCTTCGAACTCCTCTCAGACACCCCTCCCGAAGAAGAACTCAGAGAGCTAAGCATCCCCCACCCCACCACCACCGAACAACCAGACTCCCCTAAGATCAGCGGGCTCTTTATCGAGGATCACACACTAATCACCCAAACTTAACCTGAGATCACCAATCCTTCCTCCATCTTCCTCCTATCTCATGATAATCACTCTCACCAACCGGGAAAGGTCGCTTCGGATAGCAGCCTTGAGCAGTCCGAGGTAATTCGGGCAGACACAGAACCTCCAACTCCTGCAAAGGCCGTTCAATCCTCTCACACCCACATCACAACTGGCAGATTCTGGCAGGCCAAGGAAGCAAGGTTTCTGGACCGCGGCAATCCCTTTTGCGCCCTGAAAGATCAGGACCAAGACCCAATCAACTACGAGGACGCAGAAGGTAGCAGAGACCTAGACGGGCCCATCATTGAGTCAGGAAGCAACGGATTCAATAGCGCCCCCACCAAAAGAAAAGCAGACAAGAAAAACAAAAACAAACTAAAGCAGATGACGGCAAGGACTACCAGGTCCGCCTCGAAGCACAACCAATCCCGCCCCCTTCCTCAATCAGATGCTTAACATCATTTCCTGGAATGTTAGAGGGCTCGGGAATAAATCGACGATGAACAGAATTCTCAGTCTCAAGAAGATTTACCGTATTGACCTATTAATCATTATCGAACCCAAAATTCCTCAAAAAAGACTCAAAGCCACTCAACTCAAGTTAGGCTTCCCGCACGCAATCGCGGACGGCAATGACATCTGGATTTTTCTTGCTCAAGAATTCCAATTCGGCAACATCCACGACTCTTCCCAGGCTCTCACTTTCTGGGTTGAACACCCGGCTCTTAAATCCCGATCCATCATCTCTGCAGTTCATGGTAGTTGCGACACCCCTGCGCGTAGACAGCTCTGGACTGACCTCTTAAGGATCCATCCGCTGGGCATGCCGTGGCTTTGCATCGGTGATTTTAACACGGTTGCTTGCTCTGAGGAGAAGTCCGGTGGGCGCCCCCCCCCAAGCCAGCAATGGATGATTTCAACAACTTTACCTTCCATGGGAACCTCATCCCTATCTCCTTCATTGGCAGCACATTCACCTGGTGTAACATGCAAGAAGGCCACAGGCGACAGTATTCCCGACTCGATTGGGCGATGATCAACAACGGATGGTCTGACATGGGCCTGATCACCAACCTCTCCCATCTCAACTACACCAAATCGGATCACTCCCCTCTTCTTGTCCAAATCAAAAGTAATCACACCGGCAACAAGAAAGCCTTTCGCTTCCTCAACTTTTGGCATCATCACCCGCATTTTCGAAACACCGTTGCTTCGGCTTGGAACTCCGTCTCCGACTCAGATCCCATGACCCGGATGGCGTCCAAGCTCAAAGCCACTCGTTTAGCCCTATTATCTTGGAGCAGAGAGGCTTACGGCGACATCTTCCAGGCCATTCGTGAGGCGGAGGACGACGTCACTCGCACGGAGTTCTTTTTTGCCAATTCCAACTCCGCGGAGACCCGTTCCTCCCTCAACCCTCGCCAGAGCTCTGCTTAAATCCAGGTTGAGAGTGGAGAATGATTTTTGGAAGCAAAAAGCCAGACTGACCTGGGACACCGACGGTGACCGCAACTCCAAGTTCTTCCATGCATGCGTGAAAGGCCACAGGAACAAATTAACATTACATCGGATACTAGACGACAATGGCAACCTTATTGATGACCAGGACGGGATTCAGGTCGCTGCCGTAAATTTCTTCTCCAGTCTTTTCACCAAGGAGCGGGGTCGCAAGAGATAAGACGCTATTGTCGGTCATACCCCCTCTCATTTCTGACAAAGACAATGAGTATTTACTAGCAACCATCAATGAGGCGGAGGTCAAAGATGCGGTCTGGTCCATTAACGAGCAAAGTGCCCCTGGGCCCGACGGGTTCAACGGTGTCTTCTTCAGAGCTTGCTGGGGCATCATCAAAAACGACTTACTTGAAGCCACTATTGCCTTTTTCCAAGGGGCAAGATACCCTAAAGCAATCTCCTGCGCCAACATCATTCTTATTCCCAAAAAAGACAACCCGAAAACCTTCAAGGACTTTCGTCCGATCAGTCTCTGCACCTTCACCAACAAGATCATATCTAAGATCATCGCCAATCGGATGTCCGACCTTCTCCCCAAGATCATTTCCGAAGAACAGAGCGGGTTTGTCAAAGGACGTATTATTACCGACAACAACCTACTGGCACAAGAAATGATCACGTGCATGAAGTTCCCGGCCAGGGGAGGGAACGTTGCCATCAAACTCGATATGGAAAAAGCATACGACCGTCTAGACTGGCAATTCATGATATGGGTGTTCAGGGCCTTTGGCTTCTCCGAAACTTGGATTGACATCGTATTCAGATCCATCAACAAAGCGTGGTTCTCCACCGTGATCAACGGTCAGGCGGCAGGTTTCTTTCGCTCTACTCGCGGGGTTAGACAAGGGGACCCGCTATCCTCCACCATTTTCATTATTGCGGCTGAAGCTCTCAGTAGAAACCTCACAGCATGCCCAGCAAGGCTGGGTTCAATCACTTCCACACTACCACCGGATGCCCCCTCATCACCCACCTGGCATACGCGGACGATATCCTCATCTTCTCTTCTGGAGATTGCGGTTCGATTGAGGTCGTCATGAACACGATCGCCAGTTACACCAAAAGCTCGGGTCAGCGCGTTAATAATAACAAGAGTGTCATCTACACGCATCACAAAGCAGACAGAACCCACTCCTCCCTGCTCGCAAACAAGACCTCTTTCAAAACGGCCTACCCCCCTTCATCTACCTCGGTTGCCCACTGGTATACGGCAGGGCCAACGCCGGCATTTACGACCACCTTGCAGGAAAAATCCGCAAACTTATCACTGGATGGCACAATGCTACCTTATCCCCGGGAGGTAAAACGATCCTCATCAAACACGTTTTATCCTCCGTCCCGATGTACACCCTAGCCGTCTGCTCCCCACCTAAGAAGGTGCTCCACTCTATAGAATCGCTCTTCGCCAAGTTCTTCTGGGGTCACAGCGATGGCAAAGACAAGCATCACTGGGCCGGTTGGGAATCGATGGCCAAACCCACTGGTGTTGGTGGCCTTGGCTTCAGCAGACTCGCCCACATCGTGGATGCATGCTCCATAAAGCTATGGTGGAAGTTGCGCACCGAGACCTCCTTATGGACGAAGTTCATGAGAGCTAGATACTCTAGATTCTCTCACCTGTCGGAGGCGAACACTAACAACAGATCCTCGTCATCTTGGCGCCGTATCACTCGGGGTCGCACCACCGCTGAACCTCTGATCCACCTTCAACTGGGGGACGGCTCCTCCCTGGCCTGTCGGGAGCGGTAGTTAGGAGCAGAGATTATCCAGCCTAACATTCTTACGCCTCAGGGGTGCGTCATTAGAGACCTATGGGAGGACACTTCCGGCTGGAATTGGAGGAAGGTCAGAGAGTGGCTTGGCCAGCCGGCGGCCGACACTCTTCTTGCAGCGAATATGCGAATTTCCAACACGCCCGACTCTTGGAGATGGTCCCCCAACCCCGATGGGACTTTTAGTTTGGCGTCCGCCAGACGTATTATTAGAGGGGGCGAGGCGCCGAACATGGTCTACGCCAATTATTGGCAGGCATACATCCCCATCAAATGGTCTATCCTCATCTGGCGCGCTCTCCGCCGCAAGATTCCGACAGACGACAGCATCGGATCATTGGGATTCAGCCTAGCATCTAAATGCCATTGCTGCGAGGAGCACAACCTGGAATCCGCCGAACACGTCTTTCTTTCGGGGGAGCTGGCCAACGGCACTTGGTCCAAGCTTCATCAAAGGCTCCACATGGGTCAACCTACCGGGGGCTTCTACGATCTCTTGGCCTCCTGGTCCCGTTCCCACGGGCATCAGATCGTAGCAGCCGCTGGTATTTGGGTGCTTTGGAAAAATAGGAACAAATTCCGTTATGAAGGGCGCCAACTTCCCCCCCTCAGATTTACCAGGAAGTCATCAGACAGTGCTTCAAGGTGAGGAGGCGTTGCTCTCACGTCTCCAACCAGTTCTGGGAAATCCTGGCCTAGGCGGGTGTTTCTTCCCCTGTCTTTTGTTGCGCGTGTTTCGCGCCTGTTGCTTTCTGTTTTTGCTGTTTGTTTTCTGGCCGCGTTTGCGCGCTTACTTGTATAGGCTTCGGCATTTTGCGCCTATATTCAATAAAAGTCGTCTTTCCCAAATATATAACTATATATATAATATATAAAATATATATAATATATAATATATATATTTATATAATATAATATATATATATATTTTATATAGATATATGTTATATGTATATTTATATATATATATTATATAAATATATATAGTTATATTATATATATATTATATATATATATATATATATATATATAATATATATATATATATATATAATATATAATATCTATATAGATATATATGTATATATATGATTATAATTTTTCTGTGTGTGTGTAGGGAAATGGGGTGGTGTTTGTCAAGATGGTGGTGAGAGTGTGTGTTTGAGTGTGAGTATTTGTGTGTGTCTAATATATATATATATATATATATAGATATATATATATATATATATATATATATTTTGTATGTGGTTATATTTTTTTTTTGTATGTGGTTATATACATATATATATATATTTTTTTGTATGTGGTTATATATATATATATATATTATATATATATATATATATATATAGATATATATTAATATATATATATATAACATATATATATATATATATATATATTATATATATATATATATTATATATATATATATATAATATATATATTTAATAGACATGTGTGTGTATGTGGTTATATATATAAAAATGGCTAGTGTGTGTGTGTAATTATATATGTAGATAGATGTGTGTGTTTTGTGTATAGAATATATATATATATAGATATATATATATTATTATAATATATATAGATATTTATATATAATTATATATATATATATATTTATAATATAGAAAAAAAATATAGACTATATATATAGAGAGATAGATGAGATAGAGATATAGATGAGAGTAGATGAGAGGGAGGAAGAGAAGAAGAAGAATAGGAGAAGCAACTGCAGCAGCAGCTAGCAGGCTGCAGCATAGCAGCAATGGCAGCAGCAGTGCAGCTGCTTCAGCAAGCAGTTTACGCCCCCCCCCCTCCCCCCCCCCCATTTACCCCTTTAAGTCCCTTTTTACCCCCTTAAACCCCCTCTATCTATATATATATATATATATATATATATATATTAATATGATAGATGGATTATAGAGGATTAGAGAGTTAGAAATTAGAGGAAGTTAGAAGAAACTAGAAGAGAATTAGAAGGAAAGAGTTGAAGATTAGAATAGAAGAAATTAAAGGAAAAAGGAAGAAGGAGTTAGGAAGAAGAATAAGAATAAGAAGAAGTTAAGAAGAATTAGATTAAGGAAGAAGATTAGAAGAAGAAGAGGAATTAGAAAGAAAGAAGAAGAGAATGAGAATTAGTGAAATAGAAATTTAAAAGGTCGAGTTAGAAGTGAATTTGAGCTCTGAGTATCGTCGCGACGAAACTTGACGTGGAGTTAGAATACGTGATTTAGACTTTGCGGGTAGGCTCCCGAGTGGAATCGGGTTGTAGGGCGCCGATATCCGTCGTACCATTGCGTTTCTTGAAATATTCAAGATATCGCAATGGGCCCGTATCACGGACTAGACGTCCGTTTTACTTAGTATCTTGGTAGGTAATATATCTATATGGCTAGTACTTACTACCCTAGGGAGCACGGGTCAAAATACCAAGCGTAGGTAGGCTAACTAGTTTTCACCTAGGCTAGGAATTTACCTTAGAAAGGGTAAAATAGGATATTGGCCTACGGCCAAGATTTGAGTTTCGAAGTCCAAGATGGACTTGGATGGTTGTAGAGGTTGGTAATGATTAGAAAGGTCGCCTAGACCTAGTCTTGACCCCGGTTGACCATGGTTGACTTTTTAGACCAAAGTCACTAAGGGTCAACACTTACCCATTTAGTCCCAAATTCTATTAACTTGGGAAGTTGACCAAAGTCAACTATTAGTCACCATTGACCTAGAATTGACCTAGGTTGCCATAGTTGACCGAAGTTGACCAGAGTTGACCAGCTGACCAAAGTTAACTGTAAGTCAACCGTTGACTCAAATCGACCTAGATTAATTCCGTTGACTTGCATTGACCCAGTATGACCTAGCTAGACCTAATATACTTAGATTGACCTCTTACAGTCTAGTTTGATATGTCTTGACCTAGAATGACTAAATAGGATTTAAATTGTCTTGACTTTAATTCCTAAACGTAGTATTGATACGTCTTGTTCTCTATAGGTCCGAGACGCTGCATTTGCTCCAGTTGACATATCATACCATATTACAGGCGAGTACATTCTCTGACACTTTTCCAATTTATTATGATTGTTATAATTCATGTAATTAGTGTAGATATGCTTGTTCTCGACACCTTGGTCACACGGATTGGTATTCATGGATCCCGACATGAGATGTTATTCTTCGTTATCTTGGTATATCTTGTGCAAGCTTCCTTGTAGTTCTTGTGGCAGTATATGGACACCGATTCTCGAGGAGACTTGCTCCCTTCTCGTAGAATCCCGTGTCATAACGTGTCTTGCTTGGATCCACCCTACCAGTCGGGGATGGGGAGCACTAGTGTAAACATATGTCATTATCCACCTTGTTATTCTTGTAGACCTTGTGAGTGTTAATCATACACTCCACGTATGATTAATCGGCCAATAGACCTTTTGCAGACCCAGCCGGCCACATGTTAAAACTAGTACTCACACACCTAATATATTATTCTTGATTCTTGTGTCACGACCCGCACCCTAGAGTTAGGGCATGAGAAGTGGGTACGTCCAGCCTACGCCGCAGTGTCGGCGGTAGAATGCTGTCCTAGGTCTCATGCATCTAATAGTATAAGGCTAAACAGTTTATACTCCCCGAATGGGGGTGACATAGCAGATACAGACCAATCACATCGAAGGTAGAGCATGATAAGGATAGATAAAACATGAAATCCCAAAGAGGTACAACAGAGAGAAATCTAAGTGTCTAAGATACACAAATCCAAAATACTCTCAAATCTCCAAACTCAGATACAGTACTCCATAAAGTAAATACAACTCCAGACAATTGAAAATAGCTACTAAACAACCTCTAATGTGTCTCCTCTAGGCTAGCAGGCAGTCTCCAAGCTATCTGTAAAATTTATCAACGGTCCCAGTCAGGATAGGACGAGTACAGTACATCTCAACAATATCATAACAGGTTTAGGAATATAAACATGCTAGAGAATAAGATACAGGATCTGAAGAAATAATTGATAAAAAAGAGAGACGTAAGTAAATAGTTACTATATATAGAACTATCATGACTATGATTCGAGCACAAGATGGTTATGTAAACGGCACGATGTTGTACACGAGTAATCTACAGAGTTTACACGAGTAATCTACTGGATTGATTACATAACCACTTCGACTTCCCCCCCCCAATCAATACACAAGCTTATAGAATGTTATTGCACACACGAAGTATAGTCGCACATGAGATCATGTGAATACATGAATACACGATTTCATACGATTTGTACACGAATGTTCACGAATACAAGGAGTATAAATGCTGACGATAAAGTACACGAAAATGAATACCCATGTATCCGTAAGGGGATAACATCGCACAATAAGATCCATATAGTAATAATCTGTGTTTCCAACGTGTTAGCATCATGTAAAGTATCTAAAGCAGGAAATATAATCCTAAACAAGATATGAAGATTAAAGATGTACTCACCTGGTGTCTGAATGTCCAAGTAAATATACTGTCCGAGGAGAGGTGTCTGGCTCCTAATCAGAACAGCATAGTCACCAACATGTCCAGAAGGTATAAAGCACTACAATGCATTCTACATGAATCTAGGTCAAACTAGGCCAAAGTCACCCCTGTCCGCTCTGGTCAACTGTACTAGTTAAACTAGGTCATGTCCTAACCCACCCACTCTTACTAGGCCTAACCAAGACTATCCTAGTAACACACATCCATACAAGGCTATACAAGCCACATACACCCAACTCTATATAGCATGCAATTATTCAATAATCAAATAGGCAAGAATTCACATTAGATATCACTAGGTATCTATTACTTTAAGCTATACATGTCTACACATATATACACATGGATATATTGGTATTCAACATTAGGTCTATAATCATGGCATTTCAAATGGCTGTATAAACTTATATTACAATACAATATGCTAACACATATATATAATATACACATAGCTAAGTTACTATATCATAATACTTATTTAAGAGGCTATGTGTGTGTATGTGAACATGGAAAAGGCAAGTGAGGGTTAAATGGGCATACTATGTATACATATCAAAGAGTGTCAAAGTGTAAGTGAAAAAGTGTCAAGTGTGTATAGTGGTCACATAGTGTAGGGGTACATGAGGTAATATAGGATTTGTGTTAACATAGAACATTATATCTCATTAACTTGTTATTGCATACATTACATCTATTATTACATTACATTCATGTTTGCATTCATTTATATCTCATTTATTCTCTTGCACTACTATATGCACCATACATTACTACTATGGAACCTACATATTCATTACAAGCCATACTTATACATGCTTACATTAGATAGGATACTT